>CALZFC010000007.1:447500-560000 GCA_945643635.1 Allodiplogaster sudhausi | reverse complement strand
GCAGAGAAATGCTGCGGCGGTGAGAAATGCCGACGCTTTCAGCCAATTGTCTGTCAAGGCTTGCCTCATTGCAGAATCCTGAAATGAAAGTGTAAAATATCTTGTGATATGGAAATTACGGCAGAAACAAACCTAATACTATTTGAAGATCAGACAAAAGAGATCGAAGCAACGATGACCGCTTCTGGAAAAGAGGCAGATAAACGAGAGCCGGAGGGAGTGGCCGAGAAGCGGCGTCCCTTTAGCCTGGGGCGTCTCTCGCTGCGTGCCCGTCTCCGCCTCGCCGTCGCTCTCTCCGTAGCAGCGCTCGTTTGCGCAGCCGGCCTCGGGCCACTGCTGCTGCTCAGAGCCAGTCTCTTGCTGGCCACCAGGGATGCCAGTCATTGTCCGGTCAGAGATATCTATTCCATCC
Organism: Allodiplogaster sudhausi; assembly: GCA_945643635.1. NCBI lineage: Eukaryota > Metazoa > Nematoda > Chromadorea > Rhabditida > Diplogasteridae > Allodiplogaster > Allodiplogaster sudhausi. The sequence goes on along the minus strand of CALZFC010000007.1, from coordinate 559,588 downwards.
ATCACTTCGATAGCCATAACTATGCGCCTAGAGGGCACGATTGGGTGTGAGCGAAAAGAAGCCATCATCACTGTTTGCACAATGCAGAAATGGATTAGACAGCTGTGAATTGTACTTGATAAAGTAGTGCTTGTTAGGATTATTGCGAGAGTTTCATTTCACAAGAAATTTGGCATTGTTTATGGGAAGTGAAATAAATACATAAGACAACAAGAAAGTGAATAACTTGAAGACATTGATCGGCAGTCTCTGGCAGCGCCAGCGAGAAGTGGCCGCGAGTGTGCGTGAGAGACGACAGGCACAGGGTTATTTTCATTGCCATTTCGCATTTCTTTAATCTGTGTAATTTCATCACATTTCTTTTGTTTTTTTTTTGTTGTTTCAAATTGAAGAAAAAGATTTGTATCTTTGAGCGTCGTGCTGCGTGGGTCCACCCGGCCCGCCTGGAATGCCAGGCCGCTCTGCCATGGATGGCATTGACGGGGAACCTGGTCAGCAAACAGTTCTTCTTTCTCTTACTTTTTATTCATTACCACTTTTGTTTCTACTTAAAAATGCACTGAATAGACACAAAATGTCGATTAAGAATTTGACTAAGTGATGCACAAGGCTTAAATATCCGGAGTTGAAGTTTATTTCCTCGCCATCAGGTCGCCCCGGGATGGACGGTCGCCCTGGCGTGGGCGACACCCGCCCGTTCTGTGATCGTAGCTGCCCACACGGAGAACCCGGGTATAGCTGACAATGAATGGGGAGAGACAGTCAAAGAATGTAGAAAAAGTGGCAGTGATAGAACGAAATGCAGAAAGAGATAGACTTGCAGAAGGTAGATGAAAAAAGTTTGTGAAAGCATCATAACAAGTAACAAATTCAATTTTTTTTTAAACCACTAAAGATTTGTTTTTCAGCGACCGTGGCGCACCCGGTGATCCAGGACCGAGAGGCAAGCGCGGTAGATCCGGCGCGCCAGGCGCCCCCGCACCGCCTTCCCCCCGCGGAGAACCCGGCCCGCCCGGCGACAAGGGTTTCGATGGTCAGCAGACGGTCCTGCATATGTAGGAAATTTGGAAATTTGAATGCATATCCCAAGAGTATAAAATTAATGTGTCTTTCCAGGCAAATGACTAAAATTGATTCCAAAAGCTTTTAATCGAGAAATTATGATTTCGAATAAATAGTATTATTTGACACATCAATTGAAAGTTTGATTTCTCAGGCAAGCCGGGGAAGCCGGGGAAGCGTGGCGAGAACGGCGAGGCACTACAAACACCCGGGCCACCGGGACCAGAGGGACCTCCTGGGAGACAGGGGCCGCCTGGAAAGAAGGGCCCGACTGGAACGGCAGGAAGACCAGGCTAGGCGCATGGCCTACATTCTGATTAATTTTATTTAATTGATCAAATTAACTACTCTAAGTGATAAAAATTAAAGTAGATAAACACGTAGTTCTGTTCTAGGCTTCGGAGCTTCGCGCGGCGAGCGGGGGCCCGAGGGAGTGCGAGGCGAGAAGGGAGCACGAGGACCGCCGGGGCCGCCCGGAGACCGCGGTACCCCGGGCGCTCCATGGCCCTGCGAGTCTTGCCCTGCGGCCCGTCTTCCGCCTGGCTACTACCACGCAGCTGCTCAGGCGGCTTTGAAGGCAAAGTGAAAAAAAAACATGTACATATGTATATTACTTGCTTTACTGTGACTCTGCATATGTAAAGTACTTTCAAAGCACACACATAAATAACGCATATCAAATACATACATCCATGCCTTCATTGGCATTGCAGTACATTCTATGCGTCTTGGAATCATCTGGGATAAGGGTGGAGGAAATAGAGAGATGCGAGTTGTGCTCTTCATAACTCCGACACGACTTCTTGAAAGGAAGACATTATTAATATCATTTGTCGAAACACTTTCAATCATTTCAACAATGAACACTTTCCATTTCACCTCTCTCTCTGTCTTCTCTCTCTCAATCGAGATTCTGCGAGCAGGATGGGCTGTACTTCCTGCTGTCGACCGTCGAGTTGCATGAGCCCTCGAAGATCTTGCTCTGGAAATAAAAACATTGTTAATCTACCTTTCTCAAAACACTCTCAATGATTTCACAGTTACGTAAATAAATCTTTCACTCTCTCTTCTCTCTCTCTCACACATTCTCTCTTTACCTGCGAGCAAGAAGGGATGTTGATCGTCGAGTCCCCGCAGGCTGCTTTTTCCTCCTCGAGCATTACGAGCACCCTACAAGAGACACACCAAGATCTCAGAACATTCGGTTTATCTGCTATTCAATGAAAAAGAAAATTAATAATGTCTAACCTGTGCCTTCGTCCATTGGCCGGAGCGCAGATAAGAAGATCCTCGTCATCTTTCGTCACATTTCACATTTCATCTGTCATTTTGTCGTTGACAGCACGCCATTACTCTCACTAGCAATTCCCCTTCATTCACTGTGTAATGGCGCCGTAATTTCTCATGCACCTATTATCGTCGGCATGCACATGCTCAATCCCGTGCTTCCCGAAAAAGCCCAGGTGTTTCCATTTCCGTGCAAAAGCTACGGAGTGTTCAGAAAGCACGTGCAACTCGATTTCCAGTGGCCATTTTTCTTTTCCACCGATGAGAACACTGACGCAAACATTGCGACCTCAGACTCATACTCTCCAATCACACTCAAAATCTCACTTGTATAGAACCAGCCCAGGCCATGCAACCGCCACGCGGATTCTGCCACTTTCCCGAACTTCTCAGCCATGATCGGTGGCGTGAGGGGCATATCTAGGGAGTTGAACCAATGCCCAACCGCGGCACCCCAGCACTGACGACTCTCTGTCAACTTCTGCAGGATCCCACCTTGGGCATACCACTCTCTCGTATTTTCTCCCTAAACTTATTTCGCTACCGGTCTACCCATATTTCTTGTGCAGCAGAGAAGAGGGTTGGCGACTCCCCTTTCTCGAATCATCTTGGCTGACCTAGAACTGGTCGATTTCAATTCCATGTAATGGCTCATCGTTGTTAGCATCTGATACGTCGCAAACTTGTGACTCTTGTTTCTTTGATAGCCAGCGGAAGTGTGGCAGAGTGTCGCCAAGCTGCCTGCAGAAATCGTTACCGTACTGCGCGATTTCTGCGCCAAAATAGAATTGCGCCTCGAAGAAGCCTTCAAGCACTCTCCATGACCGCAAGGAAGAAAGGAGATCAGTCCACCTAGATGACAAATCGCGATCGTCCTGCTGAAAAAGATAATCAAGGCGGCCAAGCGCAACATCTCCTAAGACCTTAATGATAAGACCGCCATGCATCTGCTTCAGTGGCATCTTACGCGGCACAGAGTGGATGTGAAGAATGTCTCGGAAAGAAGGGCGTGCGTTTTCGGAGAGGGCCATCATGCATGCGTTGTGCTTAACTTCAAGAGATGCAACTTCCCGCTTCCTACGATCGACTTCGTCTACTTGCTTGCTAATTCGAGAAGGAAGATCAGCCAGCATTATTTGAACAGCAGTTTGCCGTTAAAATGACAGAATGTGCAGATGTAATCACACTCGTCCAGCTTTCGTTTCCGTCCACGTACCTTGGGCGCCCCAGAATTCACGTGCTACTCTAGCATTTCTCGAGAAGTGATTGCAACACAGACAAGGTGAAAGGCTCGCTTACATTCTTTGCACACAATTCCCCCTTCATCGACCAAGATCGACAACTTCAATTTCGCAATGTGCGCTGCAATGCATTCCGCGCCAGCCGCGCACTCCCTGTTAGTGAGAACTGGAGTCTGACTACGTGATCCTATCCCATGAACGTGACGCTGACAGCCACGGGCTTGCTGGGAGTCATGCAACCGCTTAACAAAGTCATCAAGTTTATCGCTCTCTCTCTCTCTCTTCAAGTCCTTTTTACTATGTTCCCACTCTGCAGCCAGCGCACTCACTCCCCGCTGACAGTCCTTGTAGCTAGAGAATGATATGCCTACAGCACCATTATTGCGAGCATTCTGAGAGATTGAGAGTCCTTCAATTGCGTCCATAGTTTCACCAATTAGCCTAAGGCGGATGTGCAGAATTGGAAGGCATATCTGATCTAGACTGACTCGGTGAAGAGCGGCAGAGTCAACAGAATGGGTCTTCAAAAAGATATTTTTCGGCAAAGTTCGGGGAACGTTTTATCTCTAGCTCAAAATCGGACACGAGCTTCTGAAATTTGGCATAATCCTCTGCCAGGGACTCATGGGTTCGGGCAAATAGCAATATTCACCCATTCACCCACGCTATGTATTTTACTAGTTGGGTGAATGTGGGTGAATGCTGGGTGAATGGGTGAATATCACTATTTGCCGTGGGTTCGAAGAGGAACACCGGGTGAATAAGGGAGTTGAGACTCGTGAATTTCGCAAAGAAAACAGGGATATTTGGCGCATGCCCCGCGCTGGCCTGTGAGACAAGGAAGGGCCGATCCGTCTCCACCTAGAAATACCTGAACTCTGTACTTGCTGTCACTAACAGTCATCTCTTTCAAATCACTCAGCTGATCGAAATGTCTCTTAAATGTCTTTCGGCAATTTTCATAGCTCTCATTGCCTTCATGCATACAGACAGGGAAGAAGGAATGTGGTGAGTTTGCCAATCCAGCATTAACTACAGTAATCCATATCTTGCGATGCTTTCCTCCTTTGTCGACTGCTGAGCCGATCCAGATCTCACCAGAAAAATCTTCAGGAAGGAATTTTTATACCAAAGGCAGTTGTGGTTGATGACATTTTCAACTCTCACAGCGTGTAGAACTGCGCAGTCTTCTGGAGGGTCACTGCTCTTCACGATCAATTTCTCGCTGTCTAGCGCGAAGAGTTCTTGGATGCTCTCTCTCTCTCTCTCTCTCTCTCTCTGGTCGCTAGCACGAAGACTATGCGCTGTTGGAGCGTCCCCGCCGAACTTTCTCACCAAGGTGCTCACGGCAGCAACTGATCTCCAGCTCGGTTTGTATTTCTTCGCGAGACATAGTTGTGCCTTCGCGGTCAAAAGGCCAAAGAAGCTATACTTTTTCTATGCATTTCTGAGAACAGCACTCGCATGAGCTTGCGAGTTTCGTTGGCGCTGCAACTTGAAGCTTTCTCTCCAGAAATAGATCTGATTAGAAGAGATGCAAGGAATTTGATCCTTCTGCGCAACTGAGATTTCTACAGGTCAGCAATGGGTTTTAGAAAGCGACCAGAAAGTGCATTCATTTTCAATTGATCCGCCTTATGAATCAAAGATGACTCACGATTCCTCTGGGAGAGTTCTCGAATTCGAGCTTCCAGGCTTTCAATCTGATTTCGGGCATTAATCTGTGCCAATTCAAAACTTCCAGGAACACGTGGCACTGTTGGCTGCCGTAACGGCGCACATGGCTGCCTCTTAGGCGCACTTGGCTGCCCCCTTTCACTCCTCACTCTCCTAACCCCACTCCGATGGTACACTCCAGACGAGTCTGCCATTCTAATAAAATTACATTCTAGCAAATTTATTTAAAATCCCAAAAGACTATTGTTGAAGAATGCAAAATAAAGTGATAAATAGACTCTCTCAAAGCGCACAAGAAATATAGAGAGAACACATAATCGAAGGTAACCTCCAAATTTTCCAACCAATTCCAGTATGCCCCTTTCGCACAGATATTGTGCTCGATGTTGAAGGCTAGCGCACACATCAGTCATCTGCATTACCCCCACGTCTTTCTTTCGAGCGCAACTGTTGAATAGATGTAGTCGTTTGCCGAAGCAATCTCTAGCATCCGTTTGTGAACTCTGTGAGTGGGGGCGAGAAAGTCACGTTTCATCTCTATCAGCTTCGATTTCATGCATCGTCATGCTCTCATTGAAATCCCGCATTCCATAACGAGTTTTGCATCTTCATTTACTGTAACCTTTTGAACTACGTTTAGCGGAACTCGCCTTGCTTGCACGTAATCTTGTAATGGCTTGCCACGCTGCCACGAAATGAAAAATCGGCGATAGATTACCCTTTACAAAAAGGTATCTGACACCACGATCACGCGCTCTCGCGTCAGTGATCGGGTCACCTCCGGAGATAAGGGAGGTTCCGCTCAAAAGCGGGTCCTCCTGCCAAGCAGGAGTCCTTGGGCACTCGGGCACACAAGGTTCACAACAGAAGAGCTGCGCGCCCTTCAGGTACGGACCCTTCTAGGTCCCAGCGATTCGGACGCTGAGTGGAGACGACGTGGAAGAACAGCGAGTTGAGTTGACAAGTTTATCAGCTCGCTTCAATTCATCAACAAAACGAATCAAAGAACAAGAGCCTTAGTGCTCAACACGGGACGAGAGAGAATGAGAGGGGGAGCGGGAGTAATCAAGAAAAACAAAAAGAAGAGCGCGCGGCCGAGCTGACCGGGGCTTATATACTGCCCGAGAATCGGGCGGGAAACGAGGCAACAGACTACAATATTGAGCATTGCTCCGGATTCAAATATAATAGTGCGTGTTACTGTAGGAAGTGCGGTAGATGGCTTCTGTCTAAATTACGGTCCGTGTAGCGAGTGGGGGGAGTACACGACATCCCCGGGGCCCCCGTGCTGGCGCCCCGACAGCCAGGCAGAGAAAAAGATATGATGGAGATAAGTAATATAGGCACAAAACTGGCATTGCTCAGAATAGGGCTAAGGGAATGAATACTGAGAATAATAAAAAAAAAGGAAGCAAGAATAGAACATCCTGCTTTCACAAGTAGGGGAAAGGAGAGGGGGTGGGATATGGACGAGGCTTCACTTGCGTGGGATGTGGGTAAGGCAAGCGGTGGCCTTGTGGCCGAGTCTGCCGCAACGGTAGCACTTGAGGGGCGGCAGTTCGTGAGCGGTGGTGTGGCTGCGGCGCGTCTCGGTGTGACTGGAACTCGGGGCGGAGTGGCGTGTCTGGCTGTGGCTCGCGCTGGAGGTGTCGTCGCGCTGGTCGGCTCGGCTGTAACTGCGGCTGTTGCTCGCTCCTTTATCGTCTCTCTTCTTCTTGTTCGGGCTTATCTCAGTAAGTGGCTGGCGGTGTCTCTTCGGTGAAGGTTGAGTGGTCGGCGGTCGAGTGTGGTGTCGATACTGCGGGCGCTTCTTCGTCACGGGCAGGCGGCTTTTCAAGCCCTGGCAGAGCTGACGATACGGTTGCGTACCACACTTGGGCACCGTCCGCTCCATCATGTCAACAAATGTGTTGACTGAAGCAACTGGCAGGGGCTCGCCTTCCTTGCAGAATCCCGCTGCCATAAAAGTGGGATAGATTCCGTTCACTCTTGCCAGGGAGGTGATGATCACGGACGTGTGCAGCTTGGTGTGGAGCTCCGTGAGGTAGTTGTCGATAAAGTCCATCTCTGCTGCTGTCGTTGTGTATTCGGGAGGCGATGCTGACACGACAAGGAACTCGGGGTGTTCGAGTTTCTGTGCGAGTCTCTCCAGATTGGACGCTAACTGTTTGGCGTTCGTATTCATGTCCTCGAGAGTGGACGGAGGGAGGAACACGATCAGCCTCTTCACTTCCTTCACCATCTCCATCGCCTCCAACGCGTCGATCCGGATTCGGTGCGCCGTCACCACGTCCGTGATGTCGAAGAGCGAGATCGGTGCATAGTAGAGGACTTGCCATGTGGCAATCGTCGGGAAGATCGTTTCCTTGTGCTCCTCACCTGCTTCTCCCCTGAGCTTCCGCTGCCACTTGCGAAGGGAAGAGCGCAGAGCCGGAGGGAACGAGGACTCCTCCGGATTCGCTGCCTCCCAAAGTCGCTGCTGATGGAGACACGTCTGACGGAGAGCCAAGTCCCAATTCTCTGCCGTTGGCTCCACTTCTCCTCGGTCCCATCGGCTGACGATTACGGATTCTTCTTTCTCCACACTCATGACGAAGTGCAGAATCGCGACCTTTCGCAGGGAGATCACTTGCTGCTGTTTAATCTTCCGCGGGCAGCCTGGAACAGCGTCTCCGTAGATGATCAGTTCTTCCTTTGTGCATTGAGTGCAGCCAGCGTCCGGGTCAGCAGATCTGTAAGTGGCAGAACTTATTCTCCGTACTACGCGGTCACGCCACTCTTTGCGATTTCTCCTGGTGGTCATCTGTGTGGTTTCTGGCATTTCTTTGGGAAGGACACGTAGCAAGTCAAACTGGACTACTCTCTCACTCTTTCCCCAGATTGCTCTTATGACTGCGGAATTAGAAGACACACTCACAACACGGTAAGGCCCAGTCCATTCGTTCTCCAACTTAGGAATGTCCGCTCCGGCCCTGGCAGAGGGTACTCGCATGTAAACGAGGTCTCCCGGGACAGGAAAACTACGCGAATCGACCTTATGTGCCTTATCGTAGTGTTCCTTCATTTGGCTTGCTGCTTGCTGCGCTGTCTCGCGAATTCTCTCATGCGCTATCTTCAACCCGGCTACCAAGTTGTGCTTGTAGTCCGTGACATCAGCATAAGGAGCATTGCGAGTGGCTGCCAAGCGAGGACCTAGTGGTCTGGTGTCTCTACCGTGGACTGCGAAGAAGGGCGATTCGCCAATGCTGCTGTGAATGCTTGCATTATATGCGTAGACTGCAAAGGGGAGTACTTCGTCCCACTCCTGCGGGGACTCGCATTTCTTCCGCAGCATCTCGAGCAACGTCCTGTTCAGCCTTTCGCATGCTCCGTTCTCTCGCGAACAGTAACCTTTAGTTGTCGGATGCTCTACTTCGAGCAAGGCAAAGAGTTCTTCTGTCAGTTTGCTGGTGAATTCCAGCCCTTGGTCGCTCAACACCGCTTCTGGAAGTCTGCCGTTCTCGGCCACCCAATGCCGAACGAACTTCCGTGCCACTGTTCGCGCGCTCTTGTCCTTCATCGCATAAGCGGCACCAAATTTGGTGAAGTGGTCCACAATAGTCAAGACATATCGGTTTCCGCGGCTGGAATTACCGATTTCGAGCACATCAATTCCAACGAGCTGGAATGGCTCCGTGGCGAGAATTGGCTTCAGAGGAGGAGTGAGAATGGTGGATGGGTTGAAAGCGGCGCACTTCGGGCATTTCTGGATGTACTCCTTTACATCGCGCCGAATTCCTATCCAGAAGAGGGAGCTCATTCTACTCAGCATTTTCTCGACTGCGAAATGGCCAGCGAGTTTCCCATCATGCTGCTCGCGAATTATCTGCGCGCGCAACGATTCTGGTACATAGCGTCGCCATCCTCCCTTGTTCGTCTGCGCCATGAGAATCCCATTCTGCTCACTCCAAAGTGCTCCACCCTTCCTCACTCGCTTCTCCTCAGCTGCTCTGACTGCCTCTAATAATTGCCTACCGTACTCGTCATTCTGCAGCGCTGCTTGCCACTTCGACTCGTCGTGTTCAATAACAACTCGGTTAACCACTCGAATGATTTCTGGTGTGTCGTCATCATCGTGAGCCTTCGCGGAAACTGCTCCGCGACTCAGGGCGTCTGCCACGACATTGGCAGATCCCTTCACATATTGGATGTGGACGTCGAACTCCTGCAGCTCGACCGACCATCTCATCACTCTTGGCGAGATCTTCACCTCCTTGAAGAGCGCGCACAAAGGCTGGTGATCCGTCCTTATCACCACCTTGGTGCCAGAGCAGAACTGCTTAAAGCGTTTCAGTCCGAACATCACTGCCAACGCCTCTGCGTCCGTGATGTGATAATTGCGTTCTGCTGAAGAGCAGGGTCGGCTCGCAAAGAAAATTGGGTGCAAAGCGCCATCGTCATCTTCTTGTGCTAGGACAGCGCCAATGGCCTGCTTGCTCGCATCTGTGTACAGATAAAATGGTCGCTCTCCCGTCATCGCGCGCTCGACATCCGGCTGAGCCAATACCGGAGTCGTCATGAGGGCCTGCTTGATGTCCTCGAACGCCGCCTGCTCGCTACTCTCCCATTTCCACTTCACCTTAGTGGAAGTCAGTTGCGAGAGCGGGTGTGCTCTCTTCGAATAGTTCCGAATGAACTTGCGATAGTAGCCGGCCATGCCAAGGAAAGTGCGCAACTCCTTGACATTCTGAGGTGCCGGGTACTCTGCTATCGCTCTCACCTTCTCCTGGTTGACATGGATACCTCCACTGTCAATAATGTGGCCGAGGAAGGGGACAACTCGCTGCGCAATGCGACACTTCTTCGCATTCAGGCGCAGTCCGTGTCTCCGAAATGCGGCAAGGACTCGCGAGAGGACTTCTGCGTGCTCTGCTTCAGTGGTCGTGGCAATCATGATGTCGTCCAAATACACCATGCACTTGTCTCCGAGAACATCCTTTAAGACTTCATGCATCAACCGCTGAAAGACTGCTGGGCTGGTGGCCAAGCCAAACGGAAGCACCTTGAACTCATACAATCTGTCGAGCGCTGTGAAGGCTGACTTCTGAGCTGCGTCTTCTGAGAGACGGACTTGCCAATAGCCCGACTGCATGTCAAGAGTCGTGAAGAGACTCTTTCCTTTGAGATTCTGGAGTGCGATCTCAGAGGAGGGCAGCGGATGTGCATCCTTCACGCATATCAAATTCAGACGGCGATAATCTACGCAGAGGCGAAGACTCCCGTCCTTCTTTCTCACGAGCACCAGTGGAGATGCCCAGGGCGAGGAACTCGGCCGAATGATGCCGTTATCCTCCATGTTCTGCAGCTGCTCCGTCACTTTCTGCCTTAAGCCGATGGGTACTGGGCGCTGCTTCTGTCTGATTGGCGGGTGGTTACCGACATCGATCTCGTGCTCGACTAAATCGGTTCGACCAAGCTCCGCTTCATTCAATGCAAAGACATCCGCGTAGTCAGAGATGAGAGAGCGACAGGGAACAGACTCGATTCTACCATTCTCTTCTACGCGCGCAAGAACAATGGCTTCTCGATGCTCCGGAACAGCTGTTTCTCCCTCTGCAGCCTCCACCGGTTTCCAAGCAGTCGACTCCCAAACTCCTACTTCATCTTCAGGCTGAAAGAGTCGCGGAGAGTCCGACTCGTTCTTCACTGCGACTTCGCACTCAGGAGATACCAACGTGGACTCGACTCCGTCTACCGAAGACAAAAAAATGGACACCGAAGAGTCGTGAGGGGGATGAAGCGAAAGACGCGCGACACTGTAAGGCGCTACAACTACCCGCTTATTCACTCTCGCTGGCTCTGATGAATGGTCTCCTGTCACCTTCCACCACGTTTCCCACGCCACGCGCGCGTTCTGTCCAAGCAGCAACTCGTCTGCTTGCTCATTCGCCGTCACGTAGACGCCGATCTCCATTGCTTCCGTAAAAGGCATCTTAAGAGAGAGAGTCGCAGCTTCATTCAGGTTCATGGTGTTGCTGGATGCATCCCTTATCACCGCTTGAGGCTTCCATCGCTTCACCAACTGTCCCGACAGCTTCTCCACTCGTTGCAATGCCTTCTCTGTCACAATGGTGACTTCCGACCCGCTATCGATCGTGGCCACCGTGTCTACCCCGTTCAGCGTCACGCAAGCACGCCATGACTGGCCCCTGAATAGCGGCCTCTCCTCGAGTTCGGTCTCAGTCCTCTCTGCTAAGTCTTCCATAGAACTCGCTGGTGAGCCATCCTTCGCACGCTTCTTTCCATTCTTCCGCTTTTTCGCTGCTGCCACTTTCCTTGCAGCTCGTTGTGGTGGTCCGCCACCCTGCTGCCTTGACTGCCCTTGCTGCTGGGGAGGGCCAGTCGGTGCTGACCTCCTCACGTCTTGCGAGGGGAAACTGCCTCCTTGCTGCTGCCCGAAACTGGCTTGCTGACTGTTCGGATACTGCGCAGGCTGCTGGTTGTGGTGCGGATGGTTGTTCTTCTTGAAAGGAGCGCGCGAATTGTTCTGAGAGAAGGGTGGCCGGGAGTGCGAGGGAAAAGCATGCTGATTCGCTGCGGTTCTAGGCATCCGCTGTGATTCCTGCGCGTTCGCTCTATCGCTGCTGTTCAATGCCGCCTCTCTCTTCTCCAGGTTCTCCAGTCTCAAGGCCTCGCGCTTGAGTGCTTCGTAGTCAGCAGAGGCGTCCTCATCCATCTTGGTCATCATCGCCCTCCTATACTGAATACTCTCGATTCCGCTCAACAACCCGGATCGACGCAGTATGGCCAGCACTTCTTCCGTCGCGTCGGGGAAAGCCTTTTTACTAACGGACTCTAACTCTAGGCAAAAGTCTGCAACTGATTGGCCGGCCCTCTTCTTCAGCTGTCTCAGCTTCTGGTCAGCCTCGAATGCGGACAGGGAAGGGTCGCCGTGGAATCTCTTCTCCAACGCATGCACTACTTCGTAAAAGCCCGCGCGCTTGACATCGTCAGGGAGAACGTCGTAAGCTTTCCTGGCCTCGCCTTCCAGAAGAACGACCAACTGATTCGCGCACTGGTCAATGGTCAGCAAGCGGCCATATTTTACCTTGAACTTCTCGATGAAAGCGCGGAAATCCCCTCTACCAGTAAAGGGGGGAAGAGAGTCCATCGCTAAACCCGCCAGCATCTCTCGCATCATCACTCTCTCTCTCTCTCGGTCCTCCCTCATGAATTGTAAAATCAATTCCGTACCGGCTGGCAGTGGGGAGGATGCCGAGTTGTCGACGTAGGGATGCGTGGTAGATCGCCTCCTTTCCTCCTGCTGCAAGGAAGAAGGGAATTGGCTTGAGCTTCTCTCTCTGTACTCGTGCTCTGCCCTTCTCCACTCTTCTTCTCCTCCACTCCGCTCTCTTTCTCGTTGCCAACCTGCCGCGGCGATTGCCGACGAAATGGCGTCGGGAGGGTACTGCTGGGTGGGCTGGTTGTACGGAGAGGGCAGCTTCCGATTCGCCGGTGGGTGTCCTGGCGGAGGAGGGGGAGGGGCGATTCGCTCGGCGCTTTGCAGCGACTGTACTCGCTGAAGAGCAGAACTTGGATTATTCCCTCTTCTCGGTGCGAAAGCTGAGGGCTGGTTGTTCACCTGTGCCGGGGGACGGTTCTGCTCGTCCCTGCTCGCTCTGCCATTCACCATTTCCAGTGCCGAGCCCGTCGCCGTCGGAGCCTGAGAACAGTCAAAGGATGAGTTGTGGAGTCTACTTTCCTTTAGTTGTCTCAGTTCTTCCAATTCTGCTTGCATTCTAGCCATCTCTCCTTCTTTGTTGGCTATTTCCTTCTGTGCTGCTTCCATGTCTGCTGTATACTTTTCCTTCCATGCTGTGTAGATTTTCGCCTTAGTTATGTTTGGCTTCCTCAGATTGATTCCCATGGATGCTAGCTCGCTGGGTGTGGATGTGCCATGTACCGTGTGCTGCGCGATGTCTTCGCTCGCGCGCACCTCTTCGAAGTTGGCCACATCTCCGTCTCCGCCTTCTCCTGGCTGCGCGGTCTTGTCGACACCGTCTCCGAGAAGCCCGCGCTCGTCCAGCTCTTCGTCTCCCTTGTCGTTCAGCTCTCTGAGCGTGTCGTCCTCGTCGTAGAGGTCGCTCATCTCTGAGCAGTGCACTTGATAAACTTCGCGGTACTAATCAATACGCGCTCCTAGTTTATCACACTCGCGTCGCCAATCAATACACGCAACAAGTACCCGGAAGAAAAGGGCTGCAGTCGTATCACAAAACACGCGCTCGCGCCTAGTCACTCCTCTTCAGCTGGCAAAAGAACTCGCGTGTCGATCTCTACTGCTTCTCAAGCCGAGTCGTCTTCGTGAAGTTCTTTTCCGCCGCTGTTGTACAAGTCTCTGTTGCTGATGACGAAACTCGTCGCTCGTAGTCTTCTTGTCGTCTCTTCAGTAACGGTCGGCCCCCATGTAATGGCTTGCCACGCTGCCACGAAATGAAAAATCGGCGATAGATTACCCTTTACAAAAAGGTATCTGACACCACGATCACGCGCTCTCGCGTCAGTGATCGGGTCACCTCCGGAGATAAGGGAGGTTCCGCTCAAAAGCGGGTCCTCCTGCCAAGCAGGAGTCCTTGGGCACTCGGGCACACAAGGTTCACAACAGAAGAGCTGCGCGCCCTTCAGGTACGGACCCTTCTAGGTCCCAGCGATTCGGACGCTGAGTGGAGACGACGTGGAAGAACAGCGAGTTGAGTTGACAAGTTTATCAGCTCGCTTCAATTCATCAACAAAACGAATCAAAGAACAAGAGCCTTAGTGCTCAACACGGGACGAGAGAGAATGAGAGGGGGAGCGGGAGTAATCAAGAAAAACAAAAAGAAGAGCGCGCGGCCGAGCTGACCGGGGCTTATATACTGCCCGAGAATCGGGCGGGAAACGAGGCAACAGACTACAACATTGAGCATTGCTCCGGATTCAAATATAATAGTGCGTGTTACTGTAGGAAGTGCGGTAGATGGCTTCTGTCTAAATTACGGTCCGTGTAGCGAGTGGGGGGAGTACACGACAATCTGATAAGATTGATGAAATGCTCTTCAGCGTCATTTCTTGGGAATTTTCTGCAGCCAAGTCTGTCAACGTGTTCGAAAGTTGTTTCAGCCTATCCCGTCGAGCCCGTGCACTCGCAGAAGAATGAGGCTGCAGTTTTCTTCCACCTCGTCTACCTACCGTCTGCGTTCCCTTCTCGGTCACCCGGGTAACGGTTTGTGTTCCTTTCTGAGCTACAACGGTTCCGTTTGTGTTCCATCCTCTCTAGAAAAGGTTTGGATTTGTGTTTGATGGCTTCTCAGCACTTTCTTGCCCGCTAATTGGGCGTCAAGCTCTGATTTCCTCTTTGCGATTCTTCGTTCTCTCACGTCCAGTTCTAGTCCTCGTTTCGTGAGCTCCTTCTGTCTTTCGTTCAACTTCGTCTCGAGCTCGACAAGCCGCTCTCGAAGGTTGCGACTCGGCGTTCGGCCTACACTAGCTCCTTGTGGCCTGGCTGGCATCACCACCTGGCTCCACCGTAGTGGATTTGAGGTGGTTGGAGTCACCGCTGGTATACTCCGTAGCGGATTTGAGGCGGATGGATCGCCTGACACGAAAGGAGAAGCAGAGGGAGAGGGCACGGCATGGCCAGAAGCAGAGGGAGAGGGCACGGCATGGCCAGAAGCAGAGGGAGAGGGCATGGCATGGCCAGAAGCAGATGGAAATGCATGCGCAGACACACTGGGTGCACCCACATCACGATCACCATACACTTGTGGATTTAGCTCCATCAATTACTCTGTTGAGAAAAAACCCGAATTCCTTGTCGAGCTCCTTGAGCTCCTTCCTCAGTGCCCTCGCTCTTTTCAGACAGTCATCTTCTTCCTTCTTTGCACTCTTCGCTGCATCTTCACGCTGCCAGCAAGCAAGGAAATGCCATCATTTCTCCTGGCAGTTACTGTTTCATTTAAATGAAATTTCATTGAAAAAGGTATGAAAAAAAGTATGGAAAACCTTTTCCAGTTCCTTCTCAGCAGATTCTTCACACTGTTCGCATTCGGCGTGTTACCTATGAGAAGAGCAGTCTTTGTCGTTTCTCCGCCTTTGTCCGAAATTATGGTAACCCGGAGCTTCCCTTTGAACTTCCCGCCTAGTTCTAGTTTTCCGCGGTCGTAGAGATACTGCGCACGTCGCTGCAAGCTTGCAGCGATGTCTTTCATTTGCATTACAGCAGCTTCCTTGTTTCCATGCATAACGGACTTAAAAGTGTACTCATTGTGCGAAGCTATCTCGGCCATTTTCTTGCGCACTTGATTGGTCGGAGCGAGAAAGTCAAGTTTCATTCTTATCAGTCTGGACTTCATTTTTTCTCTTGCCTTCATGGTTATTCCACAGTCGATCACAAGTTTTGCGTCTTCTTCCGGTGTCATTTTACGAGTACAATCGACAGAAACACGTTTAGCCTGCACATAGTCACTCAATATGGCAGCCACGCTCTTGTGCATCTGTTCTTCTGATTCTTCTGCAGTCAAGTCTTTCAAGATGTGTGAAAGCTTCTGCAGGCGTCGCCGACGGATGGATGTGCTGACTGAAGAGAAGGGCTGCTCCTTAAGCCCGCCTTCTCTCTTCCGCTCACCTATTCTGCCCAGCTTCTGAGTCTGCGTGCACTTCTCGACGGAGCAGGTTACCGTAGTCTGACAACCCTTCACCACCAGATTTTTCTGTTGTTGTGCTTGCAGTTGCAGCTCTCGCATGGCTATGCGGTTCTCGCGCGCGTCCAGGTCGCGCTCTCGCTTCAGTAGCTGGCCCTCGCGAGCATCTAGCCATCTCTCTAGCTCCGTTCGAGCTTGCCTTCGACTCGGTGTTCGACTGGCACTGCTCGAATGAGCACGCATTTCCCGTGTAGATCTTGGCTTGCGACCGTCACTCTGAGTGCTCGGACTCGGGCTGCTTGATACGGAAGGAGCATGCAGAGAAGATGCAGGGACATGCACAGAAGGGGAAGCACGAATAGGGACATGCACAGAAGGTGAAGAAACAGAAACATGCAGAGAGGAAAAGCCCGGGGCATGCACAGAATGAGACGAAGAGGCGTTCTGTGAAAGGGGTGGGGGTGCACCGGCATGTTCCCCACTCTCATGTCCTTCCATCGTACCCGGTTGAGAAAACAATCTGAAGTAGAAAGGCATTAATTTATGCATTTAGCTAAAAAAAATCAACAATCGCGATGTCAACAACATGAAGAGGCGGTAAGATCAGTTAAAGACATCCTGAAGAAATATCTTAAAAAGGCACAAAACAATTCGTTTTTTAACATATAATATAATAGTCTGACGCAAGCTTGACAACTCTTCCAGTAAAGGGCAAATTGGCACCCTTTACAGGAAGAGTTGTCAAGCAATGCGCTCCAAAGTATTTTCACTGCGCTCTCTCCGTGGGATGCAGTGAAACGGCACTCGGCGCGCATCCGTGAAGAAGCACGCCTTGAAGAAGTAGTCGAAATAACACAAACAGAAGAGAAAGAATATCTCTACGTCATAAAAACAACTTTTAAAGCAAGTTTTAAAAAAACATTTCTTATCAAAATATCGACAATTCGCAAGAGTCAAACGACAAAATTACGTCTCCTGAACAATACACCCACCATTGGCAAAAAAATTTCTGGTAACCTGCCAGCACTCAATTGCAAATCAATCGATAAGTCACATTGTGATGGCAGAGCACTGCAAGCCATGTGTCAAAATTCCGGAATTTGCTAAGGCAAGATAAGGTACCTTCCGTGCATTCCAACGTCCCGACCCAAATGTTGTGCGGGCCAACAAAACAAAGCAACCATTGTAACTCTATGGTTAGTTATTCGCTCTGCAAACTAGGGCAAAAAGTATGCTAGCTAAAATGGAGCTAAGATCGCGGCATTAAAATAGAAACTCCCATAGTTAAATAGATATCTAACTGTGAAAAGCGTGAATTATTGTGCAATAAGAAAACACAAGTATAAAAATTATGCTGAAAGTTTTAGTGCTAATTTGATACCATAGTTGTGTACAATTAACAAACTTCTTTAGTGATTTTTTCTCCAAATGGCTTATCGTGGCTAGTGGTAAAACCGATTTCAGTTCTTTCAAAGTTTCTTGGGAATGCATCGCTTCAGTTTTTCGTTTTTGTCCCGCAGTGATTTTTGCGTCTTTGTGCCGCTTCCCGTTTGATTTCGTCCTCAATTGAATTTGCGGTTTCTTGGTAGCGAGATCACCTTGCGGAATAAAGCCGTGTAATGGTCTTTTCTTATAAGGGTCCAATCAGAATGTTCCAATACCTAAATGCAATTTTTTTTCTTCAGGAGGCAAGAAAAAATAAGAAATGTCAGCGGATCCTGCGACGGCCGTGGCCGTGCCTTCGAAGATAGTCATTGTCGGCACTTCTACCATCAGTCTCAATCAGCGCTTCTCTAAGATGCCGAAGCAGCAGAAGGTTAACGTTACTTAGATTAATCGAAACCTTTACTTCTATCCTGATCCTTTCGACGTGACTTCTTCTTATTTATCAGGGTTTCAATACTTTCAAGAACATGGAACCAAGTGGTTGATTTATTTTTATTTTTATTTAGCACTAGTAGAGATATTAACACGTGATAACGAGCAATAATTTTTTTTCTTATTTTAAAAGTGTGCTGTTTCGAAGCATTAAATGTGCTTCTTAGATTATGGTTTAGGTTAACCCTTATAACGTTACAGGTCAGTGTTCGTCCGTCCGTCTTATCGCAGAGGAAACCAAAGATGGTTCCGAAGTTTATCGACGAAGGAATGGACTACATTGAAGCTGTTTGTTTAGCATTATTTTCTGACTATGAAAGGATTATTATAGTTTTTATCATCCTACGGCTTCTTTTATGAATCTTTCCTTTTGTCTTTCTGATGAGATTCCTTCCTCAGCAGCCAACAGCTGAGCAGCTTTAATTCTGCGACAATCTCTCCTGGGCAAATGCTCTTTTCCAACAGTTGATGAAATTCCTTCATCTTTTCATATATTAATGTCTCTGTTGAATATTTCCTGGCAGATTTAGGGATTAAAAAGACAATAAGGTGTTAAATAATTACGTTCCTTTCCCGGATGCCTCGGCGTACGATCCGAGATACGCGCAGCTCGCGCGTACTCAAATGCCCGTCATTCACCGTGCTCGCCAGCCCGTCTATCGCCAGATGCCCGTTCCGATTGGTCAGAGTCCTACCACGATTCCGTTACCGTATCTCTCTTGTTTACCGGCTCTACCGTATACCCAATCGATGTTCGCTGCCGTAACTGTTATATCAATATTGGGTGTAATTTTAGATGAACGCGTGACGTTCACTCAGTCTCCGATGCAGCAGCAACAGCCTCGCTTCGTGTACGTGCCAGTGCAGCGAATGAATCAGAGAAACTTTGGCGTCGGAGCATTCCAAAGAGGCTTTGCACACCAACACAGCAACAACAACCGTTTTGGCGGCAATTCAAACGCCAATTCGTTCAGGCCAGTAGTTCTTGAGGGTGGAGATGCATGCGTCTGATTTGCAAGGATTTAGAAAGATAACGATGTTGACTCCAAGTGCATTTTAGAAGGGCTTTGTTTTGCATCAGGCGAATTTCGGTGAAGTATTTAATGTGAATTCCAGGTGTTGCTTGAAGCGTTATTTGGTTATTGGGAATCCTTCAGGAGATGTTTTTTTTTCTTCAGAAACGTAACTGGAAACAGTACGTTCTCGCTGAATGGTGGAGGTTTCAACAAACGTGGCCAGGCAAGCTTATAAAAAAAATTAAAATTCATATAGCTCCAAAAACTCCTGTCAATTTGTTTTTCTTCTTAAACTGTTTCTTATCTGCCTCTTCCACCTTTTCTCTCCTATTTTTGTTTGCTTATTTGTCTACTTTGACCCGTCTATTTTTGAAAAAAAAAAGCTCTGCATACTTTGAACAGAACACTAATCGCTTCGGAGGGCCGTCTTTCCGTGGCGGCCGCGGCAATGGCTTCAATAACAACAACAACAACCGCCGAATGCAGCAGCAGAAACCGAAGAAGACTCAGGTTGGCATCACTTCTTCAGTCATTTCATCTAACAAATATCTTGCCCCTCTGTTGCGGAATTCCCGAGTGCATGTTTAAACATTTTCTATACCACAGTTCTTTACTACAGATTCATTTTCCTGAAAATGAAAA
Source organism: Allodiplogaster sudhausi (assembly GCA_945643635.1). Lineage (NCBI taxonomy): Eukaryota > Metazoa > Nematoda > Chromadorea > Rhabditida > Diplogasteridae > Allodiplogaster > Allodiplogaster sudhausi. The sequence continues at coordinate 540,127 of CALZFC010000007.1, read as the reverse complement.
AATAAAATTCTTTGGGACTCTCTTGGACCACAGAGGCTTTTGGAGTTTTATATTTTATTTCGGTACACTCCTTTTTAAAAAAAAAAAAAAAGCGGGGATAGTGTTCAATTTGTAGACATTATAACTGGTACTTGTTCATTCCTACAAATGCGTTTGAAGTGACTTTCTGATAGCTTCCTCTGCAGGAGCAACTGGATCGCGAGTTGGACGAGTACATGAAGAAACCGAGTACCAAGCACACGCCCATTACTATCTGAGCCAGGCCATCTTATTATTCTCTTCTTTATTTAACTTTCTTTTTCATCCTTTAATCATCAATTTGTTTTATTTATACACTTAACAAACAACAATATTTTACGTGCCTCGTTCTTTTGTGAAGCGTGCGTTGAATATTCCTGTGTAATTTTCAAAATTGGTAGCGAATTTTTATATTAGTAAGCCTAAATAATGTTTTATTTTAGGACGAAAAGGAGTTGTTGCTGAGTGCACTGTCAACTTTCACTTGACTTGCTGCTTATTCCATCGACTTGTCTCTTTCGTGGCCGTACACAGATACAGTACAATTCATATTACTCTTAACTATATTAATTCCTCTGATCTTACACTATTTATGAAGGAAGCATCCGGGTGCTTCCTTCAAGTTTGCCGCCAAGGCTTAATTACAACCTTATATTTATTGATGTCCCAAGGACTTTTTTCTAGCAATTGTTATTGTTTTCTTTCTAATAACACTTTGTTAAACTGATGATTTGATTTTAGCGTTTTTGCTGTATCATCCCATCTTAGAGTATTTGATGTCGACTAGTGTGAGGGAACTGGAAGTGGTAGTGGGAAGGGTTTCTCTATGTTATGCCTACGAATTTATATTTTTTTTTAAATACTTTCGATTTGAACTTTGTTTGCTGCGTTTTCTAATTCGATGGGATGTGAGGCTATCGCTGATACTGTCTCATGTTTTCTGTATAATGGCATAAGTGCGACGATCTGTTCCATATAATAAAGGTCACCAAGAAGACATCCTTCTTTCCAAGCAAGATTGATTTCTTTTCAATTAAAAGAACAATTACAAACGTATGAGACGATCTAGCTATTATTCTTTGCCATCATTCTCTTTCTGGACTTTTTTTCCTTTCGAGCATACCCTCTCCCAATTCCTCTCTCTCTCTCTCTCTCTCTCTCTCTCTGTCTCTCTCTCTCTCTCTGTCTCTCTCTCTCTCTCTCTCTCTCTCTCTCTCTCTCTCTCTCTCTGGCACCTCTCTCTTATCTCTCTCTATCCCTCATGTCTGGTTTTTGCCTAGTGTCCAATCTCTTGTGGGTTCTTTTTTCGTTAATGAGACTAAAGTCTTAAATTAAAATAGTTGCCTGACAAATAGAAGCCTTCTTTGTCAAAGCTTCCGCTGTTTTATTCACAGATGTAGAATAGCCTCCCTTATCTTCCTGCTATAGGTTCACGGCGATAATTCATTGCTACCCGAAGGATACGACAATGGAAGCGTACTACCTGAACAATTTGATCAATTCCTCTCTCTCTCTCTCTCTCTCTCTCTCTCCCTCTCCCTCTCTCTCTCTCTGTCTGTCGTTCTCGCTTACTCTCCCTCTCTCTGACTCTTTCTGATCTTGTCTCCCTCGCTATCTGTGAGTTCTCATCCTCATAGACTCCACTCCATTTGGAGGCGTTTTGCTAATCTCGTTTTTTTTTTTTCGTTTTTTTTTTCGTTTTTTTTTTCGTTTTTTTTTCCTTTATATTTTTCTCGCCTTGTCTTGGTGCTTCCCAAGTGGACTTATTCTCTCTCTCTCTCTCTCTCTCTCTCTCTCTCACTCTCTCTCTCTCACTCTCTCTCTCACTCTCTCTCTCTCTTATCTCTCTCCCCTTTTCCCTATCTCTCACTCTCTCACTGTTTCCCTGTTATCTACCTCTTCTCTCCCTTTTTCTTCCTCCCTCTCATAGTTTGTCTAATTGTCTTTTATCACTTTTTCCCTCATTTTCATACACCTTTTTCCTCCATCTGCTTGCTGAATCATTGTCAGGGTGGTAGAATTCCCCTGCGATTTAAATAATTAATTGAAACCTTGGTATTTTTCCAAGGCGGATAAACAAAGCATCAAACAATAAATGGATTGATATGATGTTTAGATAATGAGAAGGAGAACAGTCATCAATACAACAATCCATTTCTCAATCTCTCTTTCTCTCGTTCTCTTTGTCTCGCTGTAGTTCTCTCCGTTTCTCTCGGTTGCAAGGTTCACTTACCTACTGTCGGTTATTATACTTCTCCTTACACAGCTAACCTTTGAAGGTTATGCAAGCTGAAGAAGCTCTATTCGAACATCTCGATCAGAGAAATCGGCAATATTTGCAACGCTGGATTTTTTGTATTTGTGGCTATCCAAACAAACTATGTGAATAAAAAAAAATTTCGCTCTCTTACAATCAGTTGTAATTGGACTTCTTCTCTCTCTCCCATTCTTCTCTCTCTCTCCTCCCTCTGTCTACATCTCCCCTCTTTTCACTCTCTAAAAGTCTCTCTCCGTACCATGCTCTCTTCCTCTCATTGTAAGTTACGCCACTCCCTGAGGTTAGCCGTGCTTGTTCTAGCTTTTCATGTCTAAGGTCACACAGCTAGAGATGCACATGCGTATTGGAGTAAGAATTGAGAGGGGAAAGAGAGAGAGAGAGAGAGAGAGAGAGAGAGAAAGAGAGAGGAGAGAGAGGGAGAGGGAGAGAGAGATTGAGAATGTAACGGAATAGGAACCTGCCTAAACAGTGCCCCTCCTGGTGGTTGTGCATGGTTGATACCAGGAGTTGTAAGTTTACTCAACATCCTGAACAAGTACGTATTTCGTTTTTGATCCACTTTCTTTCACTCCTTCGCTCGCCCGATTTCTCATTTTCTCTCGTTTTCATGGATTTCTTATTATTCAAATGTTTTTTTTTCATTTATTGTATCCACACATGCATTATACCTATGTATTGTACATATGAGTTCAGAATGTGTAGTCCGTTCAGCTTCTCCACTTTCTCCGTCATTTTGCCTGCAAATGCAGCACCTGAAATATGATAGCGCCACTGTGTTTCAAATGTTTCTTTCTTGCTCTTTCATCTTCTTTGAGCCCCTTGAAATTTTGCCAAAATGATACGAAAAACACCACTTCTTTCCCTGGTTGGTCCACTTCCTCTGCTCTCTGCCTCTCTTCCAGTTTCTCTCTAACTATATATATCTCTCTCTTTCTCACTCTCTCTCTTTCTCTCTCTCTCTCACTATATATATCTCTCTTTCTCACTCTCTCTCTTTCTCTCTCTCTCTCTTTCTCGCTAGTTTCCATCTGTCTCATGATCCCTTCTTAACTCTCACGCTCTCCCACTGTTGTCCCTCTTTCTCTTGTTACTCTGCGAGCTCTCTCGTCGGCTGTTTCTTGCATTCCTTACCCTTGGAGCTTCTTTCAACCTTTTTCTCACCCTCCCTCTCCTCACAAATCTAACTTTGATCGTTCCAACGTCAGACGAAGATTTTATTGCAGCTCGAAAACCCATTTCTGTTCATAGTGGCTACTAAATGCGCGTTGGAGATTGGCAGCTAAAGAGGAGGACAGGAACACGGAGATTGAGAGAGAACGGGAAGCAGATAGAAAGAGAGAATGAGAGAGAGAGGAAGAGACTGAGAGAACAGGAGAGAGAGAGAGAGAGAGAGAGAGAATGGGAGGGGGAGACGGCAGAGGGCTAAGGAGGGAAAGTCGGAAACAGTCTTTGGATTGGGCATGATTGCTTTTGGCCTCTAGACCTATCAGATCCCATTCCCATACTGAAACGTGCGTCGTGCCCGCGGCATCTTTCTTTTCCGCTCGCTGGTCTTTTCTTCCTCCCTTTCTCAGTTCTCTCTTTCGCTCTCTGTCTTTCTCTCTCTCTTTCTCTCTCTCTCTCTCTCTCTCTCTCTCTCTCTCTCTCTCTTTCTCTCTTCGAGCACACCTTCCGTTGACATGTTCGGCCATTCATTCAATGTCGGTCTAGACTTCTCCGGAGCTTTTGCGAGTACTTTTTTCAGACTCAATATCCTCATTCCTTTATGTAATATCGTAGTGCATCTTGCAGTTCCAACTCTCGTTTCAACTGTTAGTCGCATGCAAGCTGCTAGATGTTCGGAATTTGAATTGCGCTAGTTGTTGGACCATGAATCGAGCACTTCTTCCATCTTGTAAGAGGAAGAAGAGAAGTCAACTGCGAGAGTTCAAGAGAAATCAAAGGGGAGGCTTAAAACACGGATGAGAGAAAGGAGCAATTGATAATTTTCGGATTACCGTTTTGCCCGCGAATCCATAGTCGTTCTAACATTAGGTTAGATATCGATGTCTTTTAGATGGTTGAAGGATATAAAGAGAGTAGCTCATCGAAACAGAGAGAAAGAGAGAGAGAGAGAGAGAGAGAGAGAGAGATATGATGGAGCGACGTTGAACTGGAGGGTGATAGAGCGAAACAAGAAGAAGAGAGTAAAGGTGATAACGAGATAATGGCTCTAAAGATGTTTTGATTACATCAAGAACCAGTTTATTTGACAATGATTGAACTTCAGTATGTATTTATTGATCATTTGCGTTCCGCTTCCAGTAAATAGAGCGATTTGCCGCTATGAATAATCCGCCAAATTGTAACTGTTTAGAAAAAAATTATTTTTCCTGCTAAATTACTTTTTTTATCATGACGATACAATTGGATTTTTTTTAACCAGCGCAAGGCCTAAATAGCAATTGATGGAATGTTTTCCTACAACAAAACCAATCTGGGTCCATTTCACAATCTCTGGCATGTCTGATTGTTCTTTCTCGCTTTTTCTCTGTTTACTTCCGCTGCAAAGTCCCACTTTTCATCTCCTTCTGCCTTCACTGATGTGTCCAATTCGAAACCTTATCATGACGCATTTGCGTATAACTAGAGTATTTGTCACTGTTCTCATAAGTAAATGAGTTACTGTCCCATAAAGAAGTGAATTACGAACTTGAGCTCTATGATAAATGATTGTGAAGAAACGAATTCATGGTAGAAGAGGGTGATTATTATGAGCGCGCGGCAATTGAATCACTCTAATTCTAATTGTAAGTCTGAAATATTGAAACAATTTGCAAAAGTTTAAAAATAACAACTTTCCACATCGAACTCTAACTGAAAGAGTTATTTTTAAGTAGATAGTCGAATTCCAATAAAATTCCAATCTACTAGGAACAACAAAAGATTCAGAGAAAGGGGGTTAAATAGTGAGATGAAAGGAGAGAGTGAGACGAACCTGCTAGCCATTTGCTTGATGAGCAATTAATACAATTCATTTCTTTCTCTCTCATATCTCTTTCTCTATTGCTCTCTCGCTTTCTCTTTATTCTCTCTCTCATTCCCTTTCTTTCTCTCCTCCTCTCCCCCTCTCTCTCTCTCTGTGTGCGTTTGGGTGTCTCGCTCACTGCGAACTAATACTAAAATTTCAAAACGGCCTTCAAAAACACCACTTCCGCACCGCTTGTAAGCATTTCCGTGATAATGGCATGACCGCGCATTTTACGGCAGACCAGAGTCAACATTTTTTCCTTCGTCTCCTTGGCTCTCGTGCTTCTTTCCTTCTCTGTCGCAGAGTCTCACTTCAAAGCTGACTGGTCATCCCTTCGAACAGTTCTCCAGCCCCTTACTAGTTCTGCGAGATGTATCCACTTCACCTCATACCCTACGCCCACATCTGATTTCTTCGCTGAACTGAAGAGACAGGAAGAGAAGAGAGATGGTGAGTGGGAGAGAGGAGCAGAGATGGAGAGATGAGAGAGAAAGAGATAGGGGATAGCTAGAAAGAAGGTAATCTAATGTTGCTGATTAATGATAGTGTGAATTGGAACGTACCGGCACGCCACACTTGCATGATGTGCTCCCTACTCTAAATCACACTTCACTCTCTTCCACTATCGCTCTCTCCGTCTCTTCTCACTCATTCCTTCTTTCTTTTCTCTCTCTCTCTCTCTCTCTCTCTCTCTCTCTCTTTCGCTGTCTCTACCTCTCATTCTCTCTCTCTCCCTATAGCTTCTCTCTCGTTCTTAGCCATGACATAAGAGATCGTCGGTGAAGGCCAGGGCGGTGTAGACTTGGACGGTCTTCCGCCGATGCAGCAGTTTATCTTTTAACCATAGTATTTTTTTTATGAATTCAGTCTGTGCCTTTTCTCTCTCTCTCTCTCTCTCTCTCTCTCTCTCTCTCTCTCTTTCTCTCTCTCTCTCTCGTTCTCTCTCTCTCTCTCGTTCTCTCTCTCGCTCTCGCTCTCTATCTCTTCCTCGTTCGCACTCTCTCTTTTTTTCTCTCTTTATCTTGACAAGTCTCTGTAGGATTTCTGAATTAACTTATGGTTAGAAGTAAACAATTAGTGCGAAGATTCACATAATTCCTTCAGCTTTATGATTCACATTCGTTTTTTTATTGCCCGCCCTTACGGATTTGACCAATATTTCATATATGTATTAGTCCTGAACTATTTTTAGTCTCTTATTTTTCCATCAATAAAAAGATTTTTTGGCATTGAGTGTTTTGTTACGGTGTGGATTTTTTTCTAACCAGCAAGCTTATGAAAGATTTCAACGTCCTCCACGACATTGATTAACCTTACTGAACGGCATTCTTCACTCAGTCAGCCGTTGGCAGTATCCGGTTTTGCGGCTACTTTCTTTTCCTCAACATCAGACCACAGAGAGAGAGGGAGAGAGAAATCGAGAAAAAGAGAGAACAAGAGACTGAGACTGAGAGAGAGTGAGAGAGAGAGAGCACAAATGAGAGATATGCCTTCCAGAAAGAATCAACGAAGACTTAGAGATTGCTGGAAAGAGGAGGACTTAGATACAGGACAGTTAGCAGACTGAGAGAGGGAGGGAGAGCAAGAGAGAGAGAAAAGAGATATAACGGATGGCTACTATCTTTTTTCTAGCGGAACCTTTAGCTTTTTTAGGCGGTGCCCTTCAAAGCATCTGATAGGGTTGCTGAGGGCAAAAGAAGGTGAGAATAAGAGAACAGAGAGAAAGAGAGAAAGAAACAAGGAGAATAGAGATAGAGTACGGGAGAGAACGGGAGAGAGGAGAGAGAGAGAAAGAAAGAGAGGGGGGGGCGGTAGAGAGAAAGGAGGACAAGGCGGAAACTGCGTGCTATTTGGCTGTTTCAGCACATGGCCTCTGGCATCACGATGACCTCAAGCAAGGCTCGCGGGCTGTTGCAGAAAACTCCCTTGTTTCTTCACTTCCTCCTTCACTATCTCATTCTCACTCCCTCACTCTCTCACTCTCTCACTTTCTCACTCTTTCACTCCATTTCCTCTCCTCTTCATTCGTGCTTTTTCCATCTTCCTCATCTGCAAGCATTCCAAAGCAACGCAATCGAGGCTCAACAAGGATGTTTGCATGACTTAATTTTAATTAAACTCTGTTGAACCGCATCATGGTCATTATTTATCTTTCCTTCTCACTTTCCCTGTTTTTTTCCTTTCTTTCTCTCTCGGTCGTGCTCTCTCTTTCTGTCTGTCTCTCTCTCTCTCTAACTCTCCATTTCACACTCTCTCGCTCTATTCGACCTGTCAACAAAATTCTGTCATTAACATCAGCCATTGGGGATGCCGATTTTTTCCGCGAAAAGCTAATCTACAATTCTAGTCTCTTCTTACCATCTCTATGCAGTGTTACCTCTCACTCTCTGTTTCTCTCTCTCTATCTCTCTCTCTCTCTCTCTCTCTCTCTCTCTTTCTCTCTCTGTCTCTGTCTCTCTCTCTGTCTCTCTCTCTCTCTGTCTCTTTCTCTCTACCTTTCTCGCTCTTCCTCTCGATCAGTCAACTCTGATTGCTTGTATGAACGGTTTTCTTCGAACATGTTGTTGTCGTTTTCACGATCTGAACGGCGTAACTGTTTCGGCCATTTCAACGTATCGGTTTTGTCAGAGATTGTCGTGAGAGTGAACCAAATTGTGCTAAAGGATAGAGATAGAGGAGAGTTCTTTAGAGAGAGAGAGAGAGAGAGAGAGAGAGAGAGAGAGAGAGAGAGGGTGAGGAATAGCGAGACAGAGAAAGAGAAAGAGAGAAAAATGTGAACGAGAGAGAGAGAGAGAGAGAGAGAGGGTGAGGAATAGCGAGACAGAGAAAGAGAAAGAGAGAAAAATGTGAACGAGAGAGAGAGAGAGAGAGAGAGAGAGAGAGAGAGAGAGAGAAATAGATTAGATGGAATGCAGATATGCGTGTCAAAGGAAATGCGAAACAGGTGCCTTACATCTCATTTGGACTTTATTTTGTATGTACATATGTATGTGCATATCCAACTATTTAGGTTAGCATTGTCTGTAAAAATGGAAGGATTTTAGGTTTTTTTTAAATAAAATAAATATCTCATCCTTTGTAATTCCATTTCTAGTCAGTAGACTAGAACCCTCGCTCTCCGTGCATTTGTGTACAAGATGCTGGTACTAGGCATTTGTGCATCTTGACAATCATACAGACATGACTGGCCATTCTAGTCTAGCAAGTTAGTAGTATTCTGCCACCCGCTATGCCAATTGAAGGGACGGGAGGGTGTGGGTGGATCAACGATGAGAGAAGGAGAGAGAGAAACAGAGAGAGAGAGAGAGAGAGAGAGAGAGAGAGAGAAAACATGAGAGAGATAGAAAGAGAGAGAGAGAGCGAGAGGAGAGAGAGAGAAAGAGAGAGAGAGCGAGAGGAGAGAGAGAGAAAGAGAGAGAGAGCGAGAGGAGAGAGAGAGAAAGAGAGCGTGATAGAGAGATGTTAGAGAGTGTGATAATTCGTCGCTGAGTCCCTCTGCCACTGTCTTTTCCATCCCATCATCTTCCTGGTGAAGCGCTCTGCCTTTTGAGCAGTAGCAAGACATCTTTGCAAATCACTCATCGCTTCAGGTTTACTACGGCATCCAACATATGCTCTCTTTCTCTTCCTCTCTTCCTGAATCTCACTCTCTCCTCCTCTCTGTTTCTCTCCCTCTCTCTTTCTCTTCCGCTCTCTATTCAGCTAATTCCTCGTCAAAGGATTTTCTAAGTACCTTTTAAGGCTTCAGCTTTTGTTCAATGAACGTACATAAAAACCGCTTTTGAGCCAATCGTAAACAGTTTTCCTTTCAAATCCCATAATTAATTTTGACTCTTTTCTGGTTATCTTTTCATAAATAGCTAGTTTTTTCACCGATTGTATATTCAGAGGACGTATCCATACATATCTGCTTTAAAGAATTTCCTGTCTCGTTAGCGAAATTTTGATTGAGTTGAAGTAACAAACCCAAGAAAGAAAGCGGTTGCGAGAAGAACTGAACACCACACTGAGAAACGGAGCAGCCAACCGTTCTACAAGGACAGACAGATCTCTGACTTCCTCTATCTCATCTCTCTTCTCTCTCCCTGGATCTCTCTCTGTCTCTCGCTCTCTCTCTCACTCTCTCTCTCTCTAGATCTCTCCCCACCTCCACATCCTCATCCCTTATGTCTTCTTTCCCATTACCCTTTCCTTTCCCTCACTTTCTTTCTCGCATGCCTCACGTTATCTAACACCAAAGCGAAAGTGACACTGTGGCAACCACTGCGTCATGGAGCGTGCAAAGTGAAGAGAGGGAGAGGGGTTTAAGAGAGGAGCCGAGAGAAAGAGGGGGAGATAAAGAGAAAGAGAGGAGCAGAGAGAAAGAGAGGGAGATAAAGAGAAAGAGAGGAGCAGAGAAAAAGATAGGGAGATAAAGTGAAAGAGAGGAGCAGAGAGAAAGAGAGGGAGATAAAGTGAAAGAGAGGAGCAGAGAAAAAGAAAGGGAGAAAAAGAGAATGAGGATGACGGAGAGAGGAAAAGAGAGATAAAGCATAATATCGAAGGATTTGAATGGGAGAGCGGCATGAAGCTGCGGTGGTGACTAACCTGCAAAAAATTCTGGAAGAATCAAAAAGAAAAGGATGGGAAACAGAGGCTCAGATGGAAAGAGAGAGAGAGAGAGAGAGAGAGAGAATTATAAGAGATGGAATAAAAAGAGAGAGAGAGAAGGAGAGAGTTAGATCAGCTTGATTTGGAACTGTTCGTCTCGCTTCCTCGCGCCTCCCACGCGCGTGACCCTCAAGGCGGTCGCATTCCTCTTTCTCCACCGAGAAGTGATCCATTTTTCTCTAAATTGCCTACTCTCTCTCTACCATTCCCGATCTCTGTATATCTGTAATCTCTCTCTATTTCTCTCTCCCTCTCCCTCTCAATCCCCCCAACCAACTTCTTTGTACTTGTACCATTTACCTACCTCCATACATTCAGTCGCCTACATTCCAGCTTCTCCTCATCCTGTTCGGTTGAACACCTTCCTGGGTCCTTGTAGGTGTATACTTCACGCATTCTCGCTCTTGATTTTTACTCCTCCTCTTTCTCTCATCTCTCTCTCTCTCTTTCTCTCTCTCTCTCTCTTTCTCTTTCTCTCTCTCTCTCTCTTTCTCTCTCTCTCTCTTTTGATATGATCAGTAGCGCGTGCGTGCAAGAATGCTTGAGTGATGGAAGTCTTTTTAATACTTTCCTGAATGAATAACACAGGCATGAAAGAGACAAAGAAACTGGTGCGAACGAACGAAAATCAAAAAAAAGAGTGAGGAGAACAAGCCTACCGCTGTCCGTTGTATGTGTATGTTAGAAGATAAAGAAAAATGCAGAATAGAATATGAATGATCCGAGAGATAAAAAAGGCTCAGATCCGTATGTCCTTCCGGATATCCGCGCACTTGAGTTTCTTGCATTTATGGATATTCGGGGTCAAGTTGTTCGTGTCTCTTTCTCTTCCTTCGTCACAACTCGAATGTACTTCCATCCCCTTCATTCCTTCTGAGTTCATCCACCGTAGTCTCCGCCTTCTTCGTCTCTTGCTTTTCCTTAGCCTTGCTCCCATTACTCGATGCATCCAAATCGGGTCAAATTCCCGCGCTGCTTCACTTCTGCGAACGTCTTTTATCGCTTGATTCTGTCATTTCTACCCAAGGGCAAATTTTCAGAAAGAATTCCGCAATCTATGTAAACAGCTCGCCAAAGCAGGGTCATTTAAAAAATATTTCAGCGCTTCATTGGAAACTCCTTTAGCTAATAATGAAATTTCTCACATGATTTCTGTCTGTGACATGAGTCTCTTTCCTCTTTTCTTCCCTCTCCTTCTTTCTCTATCTCGCCCTCTCTCTTTCTTTACTTCCCTCTCTTCTCTTAGATTTCTTTTTTTTTACGCCCGCCCACTCATCTTTGCCCCTTGACATATCCCGCCTCGTCTTGATCTGGCAGCCTGCATGCGAGTGTATCCTTCAAGAGCGCGCTTTTCCCTTTCTTGGTCTGCTTCCCTTCCTTCTCTCTCTCTTCAACTTGCATGTTCTCTCAGCAGTGACTGCCTTTACGCGCCCCTGAACGAGTTCGTATTCTTGCCATTCACCAGCTAATACTCTCGCTATTATTTCTCTCTCTCTCTCTCCCTTTCCTTTCTCTCTCACTCTCTCCCTTCTCTCTCTGCTTCTTCTCCTCTCTCTCTTATTCTCTCTCCCTGTTTTCCCTCTCGGACTCCTCCCAACTTGTATTCATAAACAACGTCATTTCGTTCTCTCTCGCTCGATCTTTCGCTTTCCTCCCCTCCATTTAATTTCCTTCACAGTTTCTCTCTCAATTCAACTCGCTTTGCTGATCGTTTACTGAATTGAGAAAAATGCGAAGAATTTGAATTAGTCTCATTCCTTCCTTACTCCAACTTCTTAATTGTAAGACAAAAGGATTGCCCAGCTTGACCTCCAAGAAAGTGTCTTGTTTGTCTACTTTATCTACTTTACACATGATGTCATCGTAAAATTGTACTCGCAACTACAAATGGTTGCATGTCTCTCTTTCTCCCTCTCTCTCTCTCTCCACCTCTCTCTCTCTCTCTCTCTCTCTCTTTCTTTCTTTCTTTCTCTCCCTTTCTCTTCATTTCACACTTTCTTTCTCCCTAAACAATTCTTTGGCATTAAAAGCAGTTGTTGCGTTTTTCTTATTTTATCGCTATACTAAAATTTAAAAAATTTCACACCATTATATGTACTTTTTTGGTTTGCAGAATATTGCCCTCGTTCTCTCTTAAGCTGTCTCTGCCTCCTTGCCTTTCTCTCCCTCCAAACCTCTCTCTCTATCTCTCTCTCTCTATCTCTCTCTCTATCTCTCTCTCTCTCTCTCTCTCTCTCTCTCTCTCTCCCTTGCAGTCCACCGTGGTGTTATGAGTGAGAGTGGTGGTGTCCGGAGATGTCGTCTTCTTCTCTCCTCAGCTGCTCTCCTCCTTCTTCTTCCCTTCTCTCGCGCACAATCCGAGCAGCTCGGAGAGAAGAGCAAAGACCCGTCCGTTTCATTCTATTATTAATTAAAACAATTTTAAATAATAAAACAAATATGTTTTGTTTTTCATAAATAAGGTAAAAAGTACACTTCTAGTAGATATCACCCGCAAGCATAACGCAACAAGGAATCAATTAAATATCAAGCTGTTGGTTATGTGAAAAGTCAATCGGCCTCTGTAGCAGAGCGTGAAAGATTTTTTTTTTTCGAAGTGAAAACATTGTCTGAATTTATTCACGAAGACACAATTTGGTTTAAAAAAATACTTTACGTTCTAGACGGTTCATTGTTATACGGGTAACGCCTCAGGACGAAGAGCAATTGAAGCTGCTGAACCTACTCGTCAAGGAGGCCCACCACAATGATGTCTGTTTCCTTTGCACTCTATCTTTCTCTCTCTCTCTCTCACTATCTTGTCCTTTTTCTTCCTCTCTGTCTTTTACTCTCCTCTTCAAAGTATTCTAGAAGACTAGCCATGATCTCCTGGCGCAGTGCCAAGTTGTCCCTTTCAGCTCGACTTCTGGAAGTCTCCGACGGCCCTCGGTAACTTTGCGGATATCATGATGCCCGCGGAGAAGCAGGCGGAGATGGCTTCCCTCTTCGACAGCCTCGCGATCCCGCACATCACAACTATCGACGACGTCAAGCAGTCAGGGGATCACTTTTCAATTGGATTCCTGGCTTTTCTATATCGATGTATGTAATATCAGCGACATTTAATATATATGAACTTTGGCATTTTCCTCATGCTTAAATATATAATACGTACATCGTGCTTGTCAGAAAGCCAAAGAATAAAGCACTGACCATATATCCGTGGCAACTATTGTTATGATCTTGTAGACAAAGTCATGAATTGCCAGACTGATAATCGACCGCGAGTCTCCGAAGCCCCGCCCCCTCGACGACGGCCTCCTCGGCTCATTCGCCAAGCGATTCCATGATGGATTCGCCACGCGAAACAGAGCAAAGGTTAGAGCTTCTCTTTATCACAAGAATCTGATTGTGAGCCGAGTTGAATTCTGTTTACAGGTGAAATGATCTCCTTTGTGAACATTTCACATTACTTTCCATCTCTTGCAGTATTTTCTTTCTTTTCTGCCTCATTCTCTCCTCCCTCTCCAGTACGGTTTCGGTGAATACCACGGCTACGGTGAGATCGTGCGGTGGCTGAACGAGATTGCGCAGCAGTATCCGAGCATGGCACGCGTCATGTCCATCGGCACCACGGCAGAAGGACGAAACATTGTTACCATCAAGGTTGAGGACATTTTGAGTGCTACAGTACACCTTATTATTCATCGATATAGTGCCAATGAATATCACTAAATTATAGTGCGAGTACGAATACAGTAATGAGACAGATCGGCACGAACGTGGCGCGGACTGACAAACGAGTCGTCTGGATCGACGGCGGAATCCATGCGAGGGAGTGGGGCGCCATCCACACGGCACTCTATTTCATCGAACAGGTGAGAAAGAGAGAGAGAGAGAGAGAGAAAGAGAGAGAGAAAGAGAGAGATTGAGAGAGTGAGAGAAAGAGAGAGAGAGAGAGTGAGAGAAAGAGAGAGAGAGTGTGAAAGAGAGAGAGAGAAAGAGAGAGAGATGGAGAGAGTGAGAGAAAGAGAGAGAGAGTGAGAGTGAGATGAGGGAGAGACAGATGGAAAAGATCAATGTGTGTACGGGGTTACTCCACTTGCATAATTCTTGTCTACAGTTTTTGTCTCATTCCTTCTATTTCCGGATCTCTCTTTCTTAAGCCATTCTCTCTCTTCCTCGATCGCTCTCTCTCTCTCTCTCGCTCTCTTTCTCTTTCCCTCTCACCTCTTCTACACCTTTCTCTTCCCATCCTTCTCTCCCTTCCCTAATCAGCTCATCGCTGGATATGAAACGGACGCGCAAATCCGCCGCTTCGTGGACGACCTCACCTTCTACATCACGCCCGTGCTCAATCCCGATGGCTTTGAGTATACGCGCAGTGACGTCAGCCCTACGGTTGGGAACGCACTACAATTCAGAGTCACACTATAATTGTGATTCGACTTCAATCATCTGTTCAGAAGCGCCTCTGGCGCAAGAATCGCTCCGGAATCTCGTGCACAAAGGACAGATGGTTCCGAGAGAGATGCTGCGGAGGAGTTGACCTCAATCGCAACTTTGACTTCCATTGGGCGGGTTAGCAGAGAGAGAGAGATAGAGAGAGAGAGAGAGAGAGAGAGAGAGAGAGGATGAGAGAGAGGGAGGGAGAGAGAGGGAGAGTAGAGAGAGGATGAGAGAGAGGGAGAGAGAGAGAGAGAGATAGAGGGAGAGTAATTCCAGAAACCGGCAGCAGTGACGACCGCTGCTCCGAGATCTACCAGGGCACTTCTGCATTCAGCGAGGCGGAGAGCAGGTCAGGAGGTTTTCGTCATTAAATCCATATTACTAGATCTATATTATTTTTAATTGGTATATAATTATATTATTTTTCATCCCTATCATTCTTGTTTTCTGTGTTGTTCATTCCTTTCTTTCTCGATCTCTGTTCTCCGACGCCGCTCTCTATTTACTCGTCTCTCTCCCTCCTTCCCTCTCTCTCTCTCTCTCTCTCTCTCTCTCTCTCTCTCTTTCTCTCTCCTTTGCAGAGCAGTCCGTGACATGCTGATCTCTCCCGATCTCTGGGGCAAAGTGGACGCCTTCATCACCCTCCACACCTACTCTCAGATGTGGATTCATCCCTATTCCCATGCAGTGCGCGCCTATCCGGCTGACGTCAATGAATTGGTACTCCAATAGTTATCGAATTGTTGTCTTTCCTGCCGTTCATCAATATTACGCTTATTATTAGACCTCAAATATTTGAAGGCCACCATTGGCCAACGCGCCGTCACTGCACTCGAGGCGCTCTACGGCACCAAGTATCGCTTCGGCACCGGCGCAGACATTCTCTGTCAGAGAGAGAGAGAGAGAAAGCGAGAGAGAGAGAGAGAAAGAGAGAGAGAAAGAGAGAGAGAGAGAAGGAGAGAGAGAAAGAGAGAGAGAGAGAAAGAGAAAGTGAAAGAGAAAGAGAGAGAGCGAGAGAGAGAGAGAGAGGGCAGAGAGAAAGGGAGAAAGATTGGGACAGAGAGAAAGAAAGATGAGATGAAGCTCTAGATTGACTTCAGATCCATCGGCCGGTGGCTCTGATGATTGGGCGAAAGCCAAGGGCTCGGCCAAATACGTTTACCTCATCGAACTCAGACCGGGCGAGGATGGTACGCGTGTTTCTTCTTTCTTCTTGCTTTCTTCCTCTTTGTCGTGCTCTCTCATTTTATCTTCAGTTCTCATTTCATCACTCTGACCCCCTCTCCCCCTCCCCCCCCCCCCCTCTCTCTCTCCCTCTCCGTATTTAGTATGGGATGGCTTCGTTCTTGATCCTCGACAGCTAATTCCGATGGGACGCGAGACATGGGAAGGCATCAAGGTTACCTACATTTCTTTAATTCCTAACAAAACTAGTTCCCCTTAAGCCTTAGCCCTAATCATTCTTAATCTCCCTCAGGTGGTGGTGCAAGCGGTCGTTGACCGACAGCAGCAGACTGTGCAAGCGCAGCAGATTCAGCAAGCTCAGCTTGCTGCGAGGAATGGTCAGTGAAGAGAGGGAGGAAAGGGAAGGGAGCGACTGAGTAAATTTATAACTAGTAAAGCGAGAGATTAATTGACATTATAAGATAAAGCGAAATAAGGGCGAGAAGTAGTGAGAGAGTGAGAGAGAGAGAAAGAGAGAGAGAGAGAAAGAGAGAGAGGGAGAGAGAGAGAGAGAGAGAGAGAGAGAGAAAGCGCCTTATCCGCGCACTGTTTCCTCACGACAAAACAAAATTCTGAGGGGTATTATATCAAACAAAATTAAAAATTAAGTACACAACAAATAATAGTGTCCATAACTTTGCGCACATAACAACTATCAATAAGCGTTTCCAAGCACTCGTATTCACATATAATCACATTCAAAGCGAACCAAAATCAAAATTTTTTTAAATAAAAATGTTTCATTTATGTTCACTGATATAATATAACATTTTAAAACCGCATACACAAGCACAATAAAATAAACCGTTGGGGAAAATGCATTTGTGTGTACTGCTTGTCTAACAACTTCTAGGATTTACTGTAATATCCTTTAGTATTTGAACAACTTGGTCCAACGGTTTATTTTTTCCATGTGTGCGCACTGTGGAGTGTAAAAAATATAAAAATTAATCAAACTTTTATATGTCTTTTATCTCCAACCCATGTTTTAAGAACGATTGAGGCAATTTGCCGTCTATAACAAGGGTTGGAATAGAGTACAACGAAAGTGTGAGAAACATCAAATTGATCGTTTTTAGGGGCCTCCAGACCATATCGATACAAACATACATACATATTTATTTACCACTTTATCTCTGTCTTGTCTCTCTCTCTCTCCCTTTCTCTCTCTATCTCTTTCTGCGTCTCTCTCTTTATCTGTCTACTTGAGGTACATCTCTATCAAGCGTAATCCCAATTCTTCCTTTCCCTCCCACATTCTCTATTCTTCCTCAATTCCTTTTTTCTCTTGCTCTCACTCCTCCTCTCCACTATTTCTTTCTCCCTCTCTCTCTCTCGTTCTCTCTCTCTTTGCCTCTCTCTCTCTCTCGCTCTTCTTTGTCTCTCTTTCTACCTCTTCCTTTCCCTCTCTCCCGCACTCTCTCTTTCTGTCTCTCTCTCTGCTCTCTCTCCCTCTAACAACCCCCTTATCAGACTTCTCCTCGACCGTTGCGCCGTCGTTCTTCGTCTCTAAGCCCGTCCGCACTCGTCCACGTCGCCCCAGCCGCGTCCGCCTCGTTCACCAAAGACCCGGAACTCGTACTGTCTCAGCTCATTCACTGTAGCCTTCCGGGTTACTTTAGTCAAAGTAACTACGGTAAAAAAAAGGTCGAGTGCAGAAATAACGCGGAAAATTTAGCTAATAATTCCCACTAAGATGTCTACGTTATAAATATATAGTTTGTTCACAATACTGTCATCGTTCACGTAATTGAAGCACTGTTTCCCAACGGAACAGTATGTTCTAGTAGGCTGTACTGGTAAGCTCAAACTTGGCGCTCTTTCCCTCATTTGAATGTCTCGGAATGAGAGCACTTGTACGTCTTGCGTTCTCAACAGCTTAATCATTCTAAATCAAAATTCAAAGATTCAGCACAGAAGGATGATTTTCATGTATCGTCTATAACTCGTCAACCTTGTATCGTTTGCATGTTCAGTGCACATATTCTTCTAACTTATGACGCACTTATTACAGAACGTACATAGATTGTCATAATTCCAGATGGTTCTCTTTTCACTTGATTGGACATTTGAGATGGCTCACTCTTTAAGCCTCTTTTCAATACGCCCGCGAAAAGATACCCAAAATGTGCGCTATTTCCGTCGTTTAGACTCGGCTGTCTCAGGAGTGCTGGTGCGGCGGCCGGCCGTCTCCTCTTCCGTCGCACCGCACGCGTCCTCCTCCACGTGCCGCGACGTCTCTCCCTGGTGTCGCGCATGGCTCAATGGCAATCCGAATGTCTGCACCGTAAGCGGGCTCTTTCTTCTTTATTTCCCTCTCTGTAGCCCTCTCTCTCTCTCTTACTCGCTCACTCTCTCTCTTCCTTGCTCTCACTCCCTCTCTGTGTCTCTCTTTCTCTACAACTCTCTCCCCACTCTCTCTCTTTCTCTCCAGGTTTCCTCAATCTACATGTCCCGTGACTGCGCGGCCACGTGTCTCTTCTGCTCGTAGAAGGCAGAAGATGAAGTAACGAATTGAAGAAGTAATATTCTCATTCTCAATCCCCATCTTGTTTCCATTGTTTCGCCCAGCTGTCATATCAGCAGAGTTCTTCCTCGATCGATATATTCCTTAGGCATTACTGTACTCTTGACTACGGTATCTACAGTACTCTTCTCAAGATGGTCTAATTTGTTCTCGAACTTTCTTCGCTCTGTTAGCTCCTCTTTTCGCATTACTTTTTTTTCTTCCCAACGATCTACTACGGTTTCTTCATGCCTAACAATTGAAATCAGCATATCAATCTTAAGGTTTAGCCAGAACCCCCTCCTACAGCGTATTTAACATTCCTGTGCATCGATGATGTGTCGCTGTGAAAATTTTCCACTTGATAACACATTTCATTTCTGATTTGTATTTTTCTGCCTCTGTTGTTCACTCTCCCCTTATCTCTCTCTCTCCTTATCTCTCACTCTCTCTCTCTCTCTCTCTCTCTCTCTCTCTATCACAGAACCGTTCTCACTTCTTCGGGTATACGCACCTAAGTAGATAAATCCTGTTTCTTCGCTAATTATTTAATCATTGTTGAATGCGATGTAAACGAATGGAGAATATACAGATTTTGGTTTTATGAGCAGCCTTACACCTCGTACAAAAAGCGTGAATCAGCCGAAAGGATGGCCAGTCCACCTCGAAGAATACGAAAAGTACGCGCTTTCTGCAAGTCAACAAAAACAAATGCAGCAACAAGAAAACGCACCAATTCTCTCCGAGCCCCCCTTTCCATCCCACGCTAAAGAATGCTTCATATTGTGGAGTTGTTCGAAATTTTCAAGCAGATTTCCTGGAGAGAGCATTCAATCGAAGAGATGTTGACATTTTTACTTGCACAATTCGCTTAAATTATCCAGTTGTTTTCGAAGTCTCTCTCTCTCTATCTCCCTCTTAATCTCTCTTTATCTCTACTGTCACCCCTCTCATCATCCTCACTGTCCCCTTCTCTCTCTCTGTTCTCTCTTTCCTCTCTTCTAATTTGATTCCTCTGCCTCTCTTCTGCCTCTTCTTCGTCACCATCCATCTTTACCGATTATTGCTTGACATCTACGGCATTTAATCGAGAAAAAAAACTAGATTTACGCTTGAACTATCCAGTTAAGTTGCGGTGTAGATCAAAAATACATTTTAAATTAAATGCCCATGCATGAGCTTTTGCATAGGAAAAAGTAAGAATTAAAAGTGTGTGGGCGACCTATTAAAATCAGAAGTTGAATTTAAAAAATTTAAAAAAATGTATCGTGCAAATAATTAAATTAACAGCCTTTTAATTCGAAAGTTGGAGAACGTTAAGTAAATTTTTCCTACGATACAGTAATTGTTCTCCCATATCTCACTAAAAATAGACGGTTCAAAATATTTTGCTTGTTTGATAGGCTGATGAAGTTTCATTATTCACCAAGTTTTATTCACTTTGCATACAAATATGCATTGCGATGACATGCTAACGCGGGTTTCTTTCGACGTTTAATCACAGTGACCGCGCATTTTATTTGGCATCTGTTCATTTGTTTATTTGTTCTGTGTTCTTCCGCATTTCTCGCTCAATTCGCGGCAATGTAGGAATGTAACCAGTTTATTCATTCAGTTCTTTTCCACCTCTGAGCTATTCAGCATTCCTGCTCTCCTGCCATGTATACTTATCATGCGTAGTTCGTTGACCAGTAATGAGTGATTTAATGACTTGTTTTCTTCCTCCGGGTATGCCTCGACGCCGCTCGCCTTCCAAGCCCGGCGCTAGCCAAGAAACGAAGCCACCAACAATAGCTGGCTCAGATTCAGACGAAGACGAATGGGAGGAGCAGACCATGGTTGTGCAGGTGTGTGTCAAGCACAACTATGGAACGGGGTCTTACAATCCGTAGTATTCGGTGTGTCAGATGAATTTGATCTAAGAAATAACAGTGGCTCGATTATTGAACAGCTGCATTTACTGACATCACCAAATCTTTTATCATGGCAGTCAAAGAAGAATATGTTGTATTAAACTCGAATGCGGTATTGCAATGGCTCTGATGAAAGTAGTAGGGTTAATGTAATGATTGCTATCATTCGTTATGTTTGAAACGTCCATAGTTCTTGTTAAAAACGGTTCAGCGCTATTCTTTGGACATGGGGTTATGTACTCGAAATGAGAAATTCCTGAATCCGGTGTTTTATTGCAGGTGGACGGTGTGTTAAATGCTGAAGTATTGCGTGAGGCAGTCGAAGCCGGGAAAGTTGCACTCAGGAGGCCCGGAAATGCTGATCCCATTTTGCAGGTTGGTGAAGATAATAAAACAATATATTATAGCGAAAAATTTGTGTAGTCTCTTCTATTGTTTTAGCATAAACATTGTGTTCTATTTTCGTTGCTTTATTACGGCAGAATATTCGTCGTCTCCGGACAGGTGTATTATTAATCATTTTCAGCGTTTTCCTTTTTTCCTCCGGACCGCTTATTGCGTTTCCGGGGAAAGTTGTATGTAATAAATATATTTAAAATAACATTAATTTTCTTTGTTCTGAAATTGGTTTGTGCATGCAATTGTTATTGGATGAGATGAATATTGAGATTGGCAACTCGCTCTACACGGGACAATGGTCGCGCACTCTTGGCACGCACATCTTGCTCCAGGCTCAAGGACAACAACTCAAGGTTTCCTAATTATCTTTTTTATTCCATTATTTTCAGCTAAAAGGCCTGGAGAAAGAAACTAAACTCTTGTCCATTTATCCATAACTCTTCCTGTTTCCAGTGGTAAGTTCTTTTTCACTTTTCATAGTCGTACTCTTGCTGTTTATTGAGAGAGAGACACAACTTGTCACAATTATCCTGCACCGCCAGGATAACATTTCTTGTCCTTTTTAAGCTAGTCTTTTTTTTAAGTAAATTAGATGACGTGAAATATGACTTTTGGAGGTGGTGGCCGTGAACGATAGAATGCTGAAGGCGGAGAAGGCACTCTTGACGTCGACCCCCGCTTCAGCCGACTCTTCTCTCACGGCAAGAAGCGATCCGGCCAGACAATGAGCGATGGATTGATACGGTAGACATATTTAACATAATTTGAACCCTTCCTTGAGAAGACTATTTCTTTTTTTTTAGTCAAAGAAACTTTCTTATTTTTTCTTTTCAATTTTCGATATTCCTTTTCAGGCGAGTCTGCACGATGAAGCAGCAATGGAGAACGAGGGAAATGCTTGGTGGTGCCTCCATTCGTACACTGACGTCATCCACCCTCCCACTATCCCTCCTTGCACTACTGATTCACTACTCTCACTCTCTCTCGCTCTCTCTCTCTCTCTCTCGCTCTCTCTCTTTCTCTCTCTTCTTCTCTCCCTCTCTCTCTCTCTCTTCTTCTCTCCCCCTCTCTCTCTCCCTCTCTCTCTCTCTCTCTCTTCTCTCCCTCTCTTCTATCTTCTTCTCTCCCTCTCTCCTCTCGTAAAGCACTTATTCTCTCCCCACTACCCCTGACTTTTGTCCTACTACTGTTTCGCTTGTCTAAGCGTTAGAACTCTCCTCTCCTGCTCTCTCTCTCTCTCTCTCTCTCTCTCCTCCCTCACTCTCGGTCTATGATTATCAGCGTATTTCCGTTGTCTGACCTCTCCATCTCTTCCATTCTCTCTTTCTCTGCTCCCTCTCATCTCTCGCCAATCAATGCGAGGTGCAGAGCCAACGGCCTCGCGTCTACTCTGCCGCCCGCTTCCCCCATTCGTCCTTTTTCTCTCTTTCTCTCCTTACCCTCTCACACTCTCTCACTCTCGCATTCAGTTGCTCTTCATTCTCTGCCCCTCCCATTCACCACTCTCTCGTTCTCGCGCCTCCTCGCCTGCCGTCAACACACTCAGCATGTCTAGACTCTCTCATTTCCGCGTTATCTCTCCTATCTTTGTCTCATTCTCTTCCAAGCACATATCTCTGACGCAGTCTCCCTATAGAATAGGCTTTCTCTCCTCTTTCTCTTCACCTCTCTCTCTCTCTCTTTCTTTCTGTCTCTCTCTCTCACCTCTCTCGCTCTCCACTCCCCTTCTCCTGTTGAACGACGACCCGAGTTCGACCCGCTGAGAGAGGTTAATGCCGTTGGAGATTTCGCAGTTAATCATTTTCCAATTTGGTCTCATTTACTATGTTACCATTGTACGGGTTTTCCAATTTGTACATCTTCACGTTTGTTATGTTTTCAGACATTCTCACATTTGTTAAATTTTAATGTTATTCACTTGTCTCCTCGCTTTCCCAGGTCGATAAAGTGATCTCGGAGTCGATTGAAGCTCTAGTTGGGTATACGGTAGAACTGAACAACCAGAACGATTACTTACAGAGAGATACGAGACCCGTCCCCAGAGCAGAGCTTACAGGTTACCGCACTACGGAAATAGAGTTCTTTCAGCCAGGCAATGGCTTGCTAACAATAGCTGTAGTTTCAGTTTGCAATTTATTGGATGGGTTCAGGGTTCACTGTATTTGCACTTCTTCTAGTTCAGGGCCCCGTTGAGTAGCGTTCTAGTGCGATGGGACGGACCACTTGTTTATTACATTCTTTATATAAAACCTTTTCTGGAGGCTTACTTTCACTCTACGTTTCTTCATCGCTCTCTTGTTGTCACTCTCTCTCTCTCTCTCTCCTTATCTCACTCCCTCTCTATATGTTCTCTCTCTCACTCTCGCTCTCTCTCTCTCACCCCTTCTGTCCTCCCGACTTCTCAGTCGTAATTGTTAGCCTCTGTTCTCAGCTATTTCTCTTTCATCCGATGGAAATGGAGAGTGTTCTTGCGCATTGAAGATGATCAATAAGAGAGCCTCTCGGAGGAGGCGGTGATTGAAGCGGCGATGGAATGAGAAGAAGCCTTGCAGCACGCGTATCATTCTTCCCTTTGCAGCGCAGTTGTCAGGAGACGCTAACCACAGGAAGAGGACGCAAACAGCAACTGCAGCATCAGTTGCAAGTGCGGCAGAGGCGGAAGGATGCTGCGCAGATCGATGCGTGCGCAGGCTGCCGCTTCGGTCGCGGCAGTCGTCGCGGCTACGGCCGCTGCCGCCGCGGCAGACGCGCCGCCTGCGCCGAAACGACGCGGAGGTCCCGGGAGGCCACCCGCCAGAAAAGTTGGAAATGCTACTTATTGTTTAGTTATTATGTCAAATGACTCAGTGATGTTAGTAGAAAACGTTCTGAAATTGACATGATTTAGT
Source organism: Allodiplogaster sudhausi (assembly GCA_945643635.1). Lineage (NCBI taxonomy): Eukaryota > Metazoa > Nematoda > Chromadorea > Rhabditida > Diplogasteridae > Allodiplogaster > Allodiplogaster sudhausi. The sequence goes on along the minus strand of CALZFC010000007.1, from coordinate 516,813 downwards.
TGAAGCGGTCACAGAAAAGGGAAAGAAAGTTAATGGAGATGCATTTGAAGGCAAAGAAAGAGAATGAATATGTACATGCTGCTTATAAATGAAACATAAAAGAAGGCATTCTTACGATTATGTAGACTGCTCAATCTTTCTCTGGCCAGACGACTTGAAATGAGGGCGAATCTTTCATTCGAGTTTTGTATATTAATTCGGACAGTTCTATCATTTTGAATGATTTAAGTTGGATTTGTTCAGAGTACGCCGAACGTGGCTACGACGAGAGAATCTGAACCGCGGACGCCATCCAAGGAGCTGACGCCGGGCGCCGCGGCTTCTTCCTCTCGGACGCCGCCGAAATCACGGGCGCCGCCACGGAAACGGGCGGCCGCCGCGCCGAAACGAAAGAGTGGCGGAAATAGGAGGAAACGCAAGTCGAAGCAGGAACTGGAGGACGAGGAGGAGGGAATTGAAAGGATTGTCAGGTTGGCGATTTCCTTCTTTATACTAATGTCAGTCTGTGTTATGAGTATAGTAAATATGTATACATGGAATGTAATTGTATAGAACCCCTGCTATTTCTATTGCAAAATACATGAATGCTGATTAGTCGTGACATGAGTAGTAAGTTACTGTAGCTTTGAGCAATGACGAAGAGAGAAAGAGAGAGCGAGAGAGAGAGAGAGAGCCTTTGCTGGGAACCCTATCACACGGGAGACATACACACACGCCCCGCACACTCTCTGCCGCTGCCGCTGCAATCGATTCGGGGTGTCGTGGCGAGAGAGTGGAGAGACGAGGATGCGAGAGAGTAGATGGAGACAGAGAGAGGGATGGAGAAGAGAGATAGAGTGAGAGAGCATGTGACAGAGAAGCTAGAGAAGGTCCTCAATGAAATGGGCAGGGATGTAAAGAATTGACCGAGGGAGAGTGAAAAGGCACTGAAGACCTTGTTGTTTTCCTTTTTCGTCTGTTGCAGACAATTAGAAGGATGGAAGAACGATATAACAACTACCGTACTCCTAATAAAATTAAATTGAGGATGAATTATGCCACTTTTCCTTGGCTGAAGCCGAGTTTCTTATCTCTCTGTTTATCATTCACAGCAAGGCTACGGTCGCTAGTCAGTCAATCAGTGGATGTTATGGCTACTTTCATTCCTCCTTCAGGGAGATGCTTTAACACGATAAATTGCTTGCATTTGTCTTTTCCATGCCAAGACAAGACAAATCACATTGAACAATTCGCTCTTGGTACTTAGCATTTCGTTGGGAAGATGCATCTCTACTAGTGTTTATGTCTTGATAACCTACGATGTCACTTGAACACGTACTCCTAATAAGATTCTATGGAAAGTACGAAACATTCTACGTTAAATGCTACTACTTTTTCCAAGCCGTTTTGTAAATAAAAGCAGAAGAAATGTGAGTATACGATGTATGGCCATGTCAGATGTTTCATTTCGTTCCTCTAGGCCCGAGTCGGATGCATCGGTTGAGCTTGGAGAGGCCAGTCCACAGAGGGCAGCCAGTGGAGCAGGCAGAGAAGAAACCATGGACAGGGAAGACGAGGATGAACAACCCCCTCTTCTGCACGACCAGACAGTTCAACTGGTTAGAGAGAGAAAGAGAGAGAGAGATAGGAGACAGAGAAAGAGGGAGTTGGTATTTGACCTTATAATTAGTGAGGTTGTACTGGAGCAGTTGGGATGGTAAAATGATATGTAGGTTGATTCAAATTGGTTGGAGGAGATAAAGTGAATGAGAGAGCTCAATTAATAAGATGAAGTCCTTTTTCTAAGGCCCACAGCGTCCCTTCAACATCATGCGTGGCCATTGAAGACATTGACGAGGAGGAGGAGAGCGAAGAGGCGGGCAGAGAACACGGCGAGAGTGCATATCCACTTGAGAGAGGCAGCAGAGAAGCAGAGCGGAGGGAGTTCGCGGCCGGAGGAGAGGAATGCCCGCAGGAGGAAATGAGGACTGGCGGGGCTGGCTGTTCTGGACAAGGTTTAGCAAATGGCATTTTATTGCTAACTAAATAAATTGTAGAGTTCTAGCTATAAAAATGGGATGGGAATAATACAAACTTGGATAGTACATTTATAAAGATTAATTTCGCAAGATAATGGGGGGGATAAAATAATTTTTTAAGCACTAACCGCTGTCCTGAATGAAGCGGCTTTACTGATCGGCACGAATCACGTGGAAATAGACGAAGAAGAAGAAGAGATCGACGTTGAGGGCATCGATGACGATGACATCACTCTCGTTCCGCCCAGCTATTCTGCAAGACCTCCCCCTGTTACAATAGCCGAGGCTGAGCTACTTCTCTTACGGAATGATACTGTTATTCGCGAGGATGCTGTAGCCGTCCAGGATACGGTAACTGTCCAGGGTACTGTTGAAGAGCCGGTTGCTGTGGCCGAGACTAGGGATACGGTAGAAGCGAAAGGAGATTCATACAAGGAGAATGCGCCAGAACTGGAAGAGGAAGAGATCATCGTAGTACAAGAAGAAGAAGACAGGGAAGTGCTGAACGCCGAGCAGGAGAGGGAAACGGCATTGCAAGCGGTTAACGTGCCTGGAGAGGATAACGCGAGTAAAGCGGATAACGCGGCCAGCGCGCAGAGCGATGTGGCTCCTGAAGCGGAAGTCCTACCAGAAAAGCCAGAGGAGAGTGGAAGCGAAGTGAATCTCTTAGAGAAGCAGATGGCAGAATCATCGGCGGATGTCAATGAGGTTGCTTTATTTCTTCTAAATATCTTGTTTAAGTAATTTTTTTATATCATTTTCTATGGAAATTTTTTTCGGAGTCTTCACCGAACGAACCGAAGCTTGTCATTTCATCTCTTTCTCCTCCTCTCTGTGTTTTCTTGTATGGATCTTTTCCTTATGGTCTGCGTATTGGCTTTTCCGTGTCCTTGCACAAGCATTCTCTTCTCTCTCTCTCTCTCTCTCTCTCTCTCTCTCTCTCTTTCTTTCTCTCTCTCTCTCTCCCTCTCTCTCCTCTCTCTCCTCTCTCTCTCTCTCTCTCTCTCTCTCTCTCTCTCTCTCTCTCTCTCGGACCCACCTCTTTATCTCTCACCACTGAACGAGTAGTATTTTATGTAGTTTTCTTTGAATATATTTTAATTAATTGGCGCGGGTGACAGCAATTACAGTTATCAGTTCGGTGAGAGAAAAGGATACGCTAGAGCTCCTCTCACAATTTGCCAATTTACTCTCGAGTTCAATGTTCATATCTCCCTCTCTCTTTCCTCGTTTTTCTCAATCTCTTTCTTCTCTCTCTTTTTCTTTCTCTTTTTCTCTCTCTCATTCTCTTTTCTCTCTCTTCACTCTTTAACCTCTCTCTCGCCCCCTACTCTTTCCATTCCTCCCTCCCTGCCCACCGCTGTCTCATTAAGCACTCTACAAGCTGCATTCCCTGTGCCCGCGGCGTCTCCTCTGACCCGTCTCATTGCCTTCCCGTCAACAGAGAGATGCGCACACTGCCCCAGGGCACTCTCAACTCCCCTTCTTCATTGAATACTCAATTCTACCCCTGCTCTGTCTCTCTTTCTATGCGCACACTGCCCCAGGGCACTCTCTACTCCCCTTCTTCATTGAATACTCAATTCTACCCCTGTTCTGTCTCTCTTTCTATCTCTCTCTCTCTCTCTCTCTTATATCTCTCGTTCACTCTGTCGCTCTCATTCTCGCGGTGCTTGACTGCCACTCTCTGTTTCCGTTCATGTACCGGTCCTCCTGCTGACTTTTTATTTCAATTTGTTCTTGAATGACCTCTCTGACATCTCTTAACTTCTCTGTCTGATTATTTCAATCATCGAATGCTCCTGAGTTCTGGTTCCATTCAGATTAAGAGTTGCTGCTTTTTCCGCTGTGTATTTCTTGCTCTCACCGATTCGCACTCTCTTTCTCTTTCTCTCCCCCTCCCTCTCTTTCTTCTCTCTCTCTATCTCTCTCTCTCTCTCTCTCTCTCTCTGTCTGTCTTTCTCTGTCTCTCTCTCCCTCTTTCTCCGTCTTTCTCTCCCGTTCGCTTTCTTTAATTGTGAAAATCACAAATAACTTTAATACATCTACATCTTGCTTGCGTTTCGTCGTTCTCTCCTTCTCGATCTCTCAATTTCTGGATCTCACTCTCTTTCTCTCTCTCTCACTCTCTCTATTTTTCTCTCTCTCTCTCTCTCGCTTATTATTTTCCGATGCCCATGGACTTAGGACTTGTTTTTTTTGGTTAAAATGTTCTTCTATTATAATTCCCCGCCCCCCCCCCCCTTCTCTCTCCTATAACTATCCTCTGTTTTGTAATTAAGGCCCCAATGGAGATGGCTAGCGATGGCAAGAACGACGAAGAGGACAACGTGCCACTGATCGCGCTGAGGAGTGGCCCGGCCGAGCCGGCAGAAGCAGAGAGTTCGGCGCCGGCCGCAGCAGCAGCTACCGATTCAGACCCGGCAAACCCCGTGCCTGCTACCACTTCTGCCGGCAGGGAGCCAGGAATCGCAGCCGAACCATCTCTCGTTGTTGCTACGACAGCAACGCCGCTGCCCGAGCCAGGTCTAGTTATCCCGGTGCCATCAACAATCAAGACCCCGACACCTGCACTCGCTTCCACGGCGGCAGTCTCTGCCGGCGCGGCGCCAGCGACGGCTCCCACGAAGCCAGCAGCCCCGACTCCCAACACGACTACGCCGCCGACACCAGCAGAGCACATTCTACGGGAGCGACATCGAGCACTCGAAGTTAGTAGTAGATCAAAATGGTTGTCTCATTCCCTCTCGCTCGCTCAATCTCTCATTTTCATTAAAGGGGGCTTACAACTGATCCCGCCACTTCCGATGCGTCCTAATTGCACCTTCTGATTTTTAACGAAATGATTCTAAGTCTCCAGATAAACATTAAGAAATACGTTTACTGCTCGTTTAATCAAGCATTTTGCAGGCATTTGCAAAGATGCAAGCAGAAGACGCGGAGATTCGTCGTCTGGCAGCTGCGCGGCAAGCTGCAGCCTCCGCGGCGCCAGTGCCGCGTCCGCCGCCCCCTCGCATGCCCGTCGGCCTCCATCCCCCTGCCATGCCCCCTCGCATGCCCCACCCAGTGCCGCCTCCCCCTCGTGCACCTCTGCCTGTTCCCTTCCGTGGCGCAGCCGTTCCCATCCCGCCCCCGCCTCGCACCCCACTGGCACCAGCCCCTCCGCCCCCGCCCCCGCCGCCCCAACCAGCGACAACCGCAGAAACTGTGGCCGTTCAGAAAAGCGTGCTGGAGAAGGCGATCCAGCAGGCTAAACAGGTTCGGGAATTTATTTAGTTATCATTAATCAAGATCCATGCTATTTATTTGTCTGTTTATTTGCTACATATGGAGTGGTATAGCTAATAAGAAGACATCCGTGAATACGGATGAACGTTTTTTTTTTGCTAGTACTGCAAATAGAAAAAGAAAAACTGTTGGTTGAGGTAGCAGCAAGGCTGGCGGCAGAAGCTGAGAGGAAAGAACGAGAGGAGGAGGAGAGGAAGAAAGAGCTGGTCAAGGAAGAGGAGCGGCGGAAAGAGGAGGTAGGAGAGAGAGAGAGAGAGAGACTGTGGTTGAAAGGATGAGAAAGAGAGAGAAAAGAGAAGGGCAATTTCTATTGCAGGAAGCGGAAGCAGCGCGAACGGCCGCTCAGGCGCGCCGTCTGCTGACTTCGGAACTGGCGAGGAAGAAGGAGGCGGCCATCTCAGCAGCAGCGAGCACCTCGCACGTCGAAGCCATTGCTCAGCCACCATCTGGGACATCTGTCCCCTCGGCAGAGGAGAAGGGCTTCCCGGTGCCGACGAGAAGCGAATCCCGAACCGACAGCCTCTCTCCCCGCCCTCCTGTCCTCACGCCCCAGAACGAACCCAGCACATCCAAGGCGCCCCTAGAAGCAACAGCCAAGAACACTCCCAGCCATCATCTCGTTATATCCACCGCAGCCACGGATACGGGGAGCAAGTTGGACATTTAGACTCTTTTTCTCTCTCCTCTCCTTTTTTACACTGAAATCCTCTCTTTCATTGACAGGCCTTCACCTCTTTCCTCGTCCTCTCGTCGTCGTGAACGAAGCCATGCTTCACCACCTCGACATCACCGAAGTGGAGACAGACGGCGGTTAGCAGCTCCCCTTTTCTTCTCTTTTCTCTCTCTCTCTCTCACTCTCTCTCTCTCTATTATTCCCTATCCATCGCTGGTATCATTCTCTGGTCCGAAAAGGTTGTTCTTAATTCAGAACTCGCTCATCCCGGAGCCGAAGTAGACGCTGCTCGCGAAGTGGCAGCCGACACCGGTCACGGAGTCGGAGCCGACATCGCACTCGGAGTCGAAGCCGACACCGCTCCAGGAGTCGAAGTGCCGACAGCTACAAGAGGTTGTGACCGTAACCCCACTCAAAAGAGTCCCCCACGTTGTGCAAGACACCAGCCTACATTATCGACTTATTTTCTTATTCGAATCGCATCAATGAAAAGTTCGATTTGGTATGGAAGTAGGTTACGGTAAGCAAAATATTTAATGTGGTGCAAAATAGGGATTTATGTCCAAATAATGACGGTAGATTCAGGATAAGTTGGCTAACTCTGCATTTTTGTATTTCTGTTCTTGAAAGCTGAAGCGACTACTTGCAGACACACGCGGCGGAAGTCTCGGAGTCGATCGAGAGATCGATTGGCTCCTCGCAGGAATGGACGATTCGTTCGGGTCTGTCGTATTAAAAACATTCATTTTAGAAAGTAAATACATGGTTCTAATGGTTTCCCTAAACACAATTGATTCTTATGCTTTCCGAGGAGAATTGTGAGATTGCGTCACAATGTTTCTCGTTGTGTGTTAAGGGACTCGAGAATAAGATGTGAAATTGGTGCATGATGATGAACAGTTCTCCATTCAGGGACGAGGCCGGGGCGGTGGCCATCATGGCTCGAGAAGAATGAGCGTCAGTCCACTGCGGGATAAGCAAAGGTCTCAATCGCCACGCGGGTTAGCACGGTTCTGAAAAGATCTAGCCTAATGCTGTTTTTAAATGTCTGCCAGGGGAGTCATCCTCGCTCGTAGCACATTGTTCCGTAATCCGTCCAGAGGAGTGAGTATGGCTGCCAAAAAAGCGGGCAAGTGTAGGGCGCGTTGCATAATTTTCTTAAAGGTCTAGTTGTTAAATAGAGATTTTTTTCTCAAGTCCACGAGATTTATTTTAATGAGGCGGGCCCAATTCGGGATTCATTCCCTGGACGTCTTATTTAATGGTGTTTGCAAGGGATATACGAAATATGTGGGGTTTTAATGATAGATAGCAGTTCACCAAAGACTACCCACGGCGCTTCACATCCCATTGTAATAAAGTTATAGTTCGCTTCTCGGCGCTTTTCTGCAAGATCATTGTCTTCTGGCCAAGTTTTGTGTGTGGAAACACACTAAAATGAGATGATTTACAATGAGCAAAATTTGATTTACTTCGGAAAACAGATTTTTCCAGTCAATCTTATCGCTGCGCTGCCTATCAGATTCCTATGCTGTTTGTATTTGCCGTTATGCTATTGATCGCGTTAGCTCCAATTGTTCATAATGGTTCAACGGATTCTTATTCTAAAAACTGTGAGCCGAATACAGAAAGAAACGCGGACGAAATATTTTATATCTCCAAAACATAACGTGTTCATTTAAATGCTAATATCGTACTTTTGGCAACGTGCCAAAAAATTCAACCAAGAGCTTTGCATTGACGATTCACAGTGTAAAAAGTGTATTGGTGTTATAATTATTTTTTGTTGTTGCAGCAATCCCGTATCCTTATTGTTAGTCTCCTATTGAAATTATTTCAAAGCACGTTGGTTGTTAGATCTCCATTAATTTGAGTTTGTATTCCAGAAGATCTCCCCGATCGAGAAGTCGTGACCGGCATAACCATCAACATCACAACAGCAGCTCCCGCTCTCATCACTCCTCCCAGCAAAGGAGAAGAAGACACGAGAGTGGAGAGGAGGGAAGCAGAGCGAAGAGACACCAGACAACTGCAGAAATAGCAGAGACGGAGAGGAGGGCAGAGAGAAGAGACCAGAAAAGGGACAGGAGCAGTGATAGAGGTCAGGGCAGGCTTTCTGAACAGCTTACATTTTTTTTTTACAATGTTCCATCGTTGCTTTTTCTTTATTCCACTATTTCTCATCAAAGTTAAATTTATTTGAAAAGTGAAGAAGAAATGTGATTTTCGATTTTCTCACCTGCAGCTCTGATTCGTTTCAGTTCCTACTCTCGTAGCGATTGCGAAATTGGATGAGAGGGAGCGAGAGGAGCAGGAGAGCAAACGGCAAGGGGATGCCATGGAGGTGATGCCAACGCTGGAGGCAATGGAGAACGCCAATGGGTACTTCTTTTACTTCACTTCATGTTATGCTGAACCACGCAAGTCTCTGGGCATGACTATTTGTGCTCCTTTTATTGACTGATTATCATTATTCTTTTGATCGGAGGATAAAAAATAGTAAATTTATATGGGTCACAACATCTTTATAATGTTATGAGCTGCCTAAATTTACTATAATGTTGACATATTCTTTGCCTGCCTAAAAATTTGAATAGATAATTGAGAATGTGTCTCTTGATGCGAAAAATATAGAATTACCATTGTTCCAGTTCATGTCCACTCACTCCGAACGACATGCCCCTTCTGACACCAGTGAAGAGAGAGGAGACCCCCATCCCCAATCTTCTCGCTCTCTACCTCTCCCCTCCAACCACGCGAGTCAAGACGGAAGACAACGAAAGACCGCCCTTGCTAGAGGTTAGAGGAGAATGAGAGAGAGGAGAGAGAAAAGAGAGATCATAAGAGAGTGAGAAGTGCTAATGGAATACGAAAGAAGCTGAAGATGGAGAATATGAGGGAGAGGGGGGCAGAATGAGATAGGAAGCTGAGAAGAAGTGCTGAATTGTTCAGCCGGAAGTGCTGCCAACTCCTTCGAAGTCGATGTCATCTTCATCTTGGAATAACGAGAGAAGTGAAGGGGACGAGGAGGAATCCCCTGAAATGGACGCTCTTCCTCCAGCCACTTCAAATGGAGCAGCGGAAGCTCCTCCGCTGCCAAAGTATGAGATCATAGAGAAGTGCGACTACAAGGTCAAGCCGAAGGTCAGTCACAGGGAAGTGGATGACAGACTCTCTTGACATTTACACAACTGTAGAGTGAATGAGTAATGATAACCCTTTCTTCTTTCCACATCATGAAAAGAAAATTTCCTGTTGATTGCCATAAATAATTTATTTAACGGCAATCCTAGTTTCGAGGAGATTTGGAGATTTGCGATAGCAGTTCTATTTGTGATACAGCATTACAGTAATATAAGTATGAAATATGAAGTGTATCCCTGATCTGCAGCTGAAGGAAGCGAGTGGCCGCTGCTACTGCCGAGACGGAGTCTGCGGAGTGCAGTGCCTCTCCAGATGCGCTGCTTACGAGTGCGGCAGCAACTGCCCTTCCAAGACAGCATGCACCAACAGACAGATGCAGGATGTTAGTCTCTCTCTCTCTCTCTCTCTCTCTCGCACTCTCTCTCTTACTATCTCTCTCTCTTTCTCTCTCTCTCTCTCTCTCTCTCTCTCTCTCTCTCTCTCTCTCTTTCTTTCTCTCTTTCTCTCTTTCTCTCTCTATTTCTTTCTCTCTTTCTCTCGCGCTCTATTTGTTTTGAATGTCTGTCTCATGATCTCACTCGTTTCACACTGTCTGGATATGTCACTATTCCTGGCATAGTAGATATCTTTTCTTCTTCAGCGAAGATACGCCCCGATCGAGGTGTTCTTCACCGGGCCAATGAAGGGCTGGGGACTCCGAACGACGGCTCCGTTGAAGAAGTAAAAACCGTTGCATTCCTCATTTCCACTGTCATATTTTAAACTGATTGTGATAACAAAATTTAGCTTGCCTTTATAAATTTAGCATTATATACAGAAACGGTGAGGTAATTTCAGAGGCCAATTCATAATCGAATACGTTGGAGAGGTTTTGGATGAGAAGGACTACGAGAGGCGGAAGGAGAAGTCAGTATCCTCTAAGTTTTTATGTGGTTTTCAGCTATTTTGTAGGTACCTTGATCAGTGCTAAAAAAAAAAAAAGTTCCTTTGGTACATTGCACGCATTTGGCATAGCAGACTCTCGGAGTCGATTTATTCGATCAGGTCATAAGTGGTAAAAAAATGTGCAAGGGATTCAACAAAGCGATAATTTTCTTCCTGCGGAAGTAAACGTAATAGTAAAAATGATTGACGATGCAATAGCAATAAATGCCATTGATGTTCAGATACGCCGACAAGGGAGCCGTGCATCATTACTTCTTCTCCCTCAAAGATGAATTCGGAAGAGACATCGTTATTGACGCAACTCGCAAGGGCAACTCCTCGCGATTCATCAATCACAGTTGCGAGCCTAACTGTGTCGCTGAAAAGGTACAGTATCCCCAGGTGTTCCAGGAGAGACCAGCAACTAGTTAGATATTTACTTGGATTGAAATGCGGACAAGATGAATAGAAGAAGCATTTCAGTGGGGGGTGAAGCGAACGATGCGAATCGGCTTCTTCGCCAGTCGGCCCATTGCCGCCGGAGAGGAAGTCGTCTTTGACTATGCCTTCAAGAACTTTGGGTTCGAATTTGTTGCCTTTCCATATTTCTTTTTGTTTTTAATGACTTTTTTTTAGAAACTAGGACGTATTACATGCAAATTTTCTGGGAAATAGAATATTTGGTTACCCAGTCTATAATTAGTGTGACCGTACTTACAGGCACTCGAAGCAGCGCTGCTTTTGTGGTGCTCCCTCGTGCCGCAGATTCATTACTGACAAGCACGACGACTCGCCCGAACAGCAGGAGGAAGAGACCGAAGAGGAGGGAGCATCTGGAGACGACGACGACTTCGACGGAGAGGAGGAACAAGAGGTGGTGCTCTTCTCGGATCTATTGAATATCGTGGTGTTGTATTAGAAGGGGAAGATGAACGAGAAGCATGGTTAATGAATTGAGAGATGAATTCCAGGCTTCCCGAGCCCTGCAAGAAGCGCGTCGTGCAGAAGAGGAGGCCCAGTGGAGGCACGATGCAGAACAGGTCGATAAACACTTTTTGCTGCGCGTTTCTAGAAGGATTCATTGAGAACTATTAGAGCTTTTCCACCACAATGCATTATTATCTTATTTAATCATTGTGATTTTGAGGAAAAATTTGAAGATAATATCTTTTTCAGCTGCTTCGCCGAGGACTTATCCGAAACGCATTGGGGCTCAAACCATTCATGCTGAAAATGGTTAGAGGGCTATAATTTTTAACTTAAATTTACAAGGAGATTGTAATGTGATGCACTGAAGTTTCGAATTATTTGTTCATGCCTGGTAAACATTTGTGAAGAAGAAAAGTTGTAACCAAGTATGTTATAATTGGCCAGGCTCGTATCTCCCGTCCTCACTCACTCCGCACTCGCCTCGTGAGTCTGCTGCAAGAGAGTGCGGCAGCTAAGAACGATTCCAGTCTGCTCAGTCGATTCATCCAAGGGAATGGACTCAGGATTCTCAGGAGATATCTCAGGTATCAGGGGGCTTCTATTTGCATATCATAGTAACAACTTTGACACAGCTGCTTAATCAGTCAAAGGTAACATTTCTGTAGCCATAGCATGCTAACTTTTCTTCAGTGTGTGTTTTTGCTGCTTCTAAAAATGTATATTTAATCTTGTCCATTATTAACATCTGCAGAACTGACTCATCGACTGCCTCGTCAGCTTCTGAGCAAATTGAACTTCTCAGACTGCAGTGGGCGACACTCAATCTGCTCAGTGTACTTCCTCTACAGAATAGAAATCAGGTGTGTGTGTGTGAGAGGGAGAGAAAGAGAAATAGAGAGAGAAAGAAAAATAGAGAGAGAGACAGGTGATAATAAAAAGAAAAGAGATTAGTTATCCAAATTTTTGTATAGAAAATCGCAACGGTATGTAATATCTAAGAGAGAAATAAGTCTACTCATTCTTTTTCCTTGTTATTATCATTTTCCAAAAATGATTTTCGGAAATGACGAAAGAATATAAAAGATTGATTAGGATCGAGATGTGTCTTCTGTTCAGGTAACCGTTGACTGTGAAGTGCTGAGTGTGGTGCGAGGGTTGGCTGAGCAGCCAGAGCCGACCGATCTCATCGTCTTCGATGTTATTACTCAAGTCGTCGAACAGGTCAGTACACACTCTTTCAGTCACTTCTGTTTCGGGAACTTTCAAAAGTAAAATAATAATTTTTAAAAATAAATTTAAAAAAAAACTTATTTCGTTCAGGTTGCGCCTGAGCAAAAGGTCGAGGATGAAGATGACGACGAGGATGAGGAGGATTCTTCTGCGGTATTCATTTCCTTTAATATAATGTTAAATATGTTCTCTCTCTCTCTCTCTCTCTCTCTCTATATATATATATATATATATATATATATATATTTGTAGTATGTACTCGCAACAATTTCTTTCAGAAATCCTCCGACGAGCCGTCGCCTAAGCCGGAAAGTGTCGAAGATGTCTTCAGAAATATGCAAGAAACAGCCTGGCGCGTTGTTGAGTCGTGGAGCAAGCTTAAGGAGATTTTCAAGATTCCGAGAAAGGTGGGAAGCATTTCTTAACTAAACTATTACAACTTGAGACATTATAGTCAACAAATTAAAGTAGTATAATTGGGAAAAGAATTTGTTTTAAGTGCCTCTTAAAAATGACTTGTGATTTGTATTGCAGACTCAGGCTGATGTGGCGACTCCCGAGCTCGACAGAAAAACATCGGTTCTGAGAGGTTGGCAGTCAAAGAATGAGATAAAATGCCAAATCATTTTATATTTGGCTTGTGTTAGGCATTTGCGGAGTATTAGGAGAGTTCTTATTTCTCTCTCTCTCCACCTCCCTCTCGCTTCTCTCAACTTTATATCTCCTCTCTCTCTCTCCCTCTCTCTCTTTTTACTATATCTTTCTGTCTATCTCTCTGCTTGATTTCAGGCCCTGCAACGAGTTCTGCCGATTCCTTCCGCAGCAATGCTTGGAGTAGCAGCAACAAAATTGGAAATGGCAACTGGAAGAGCGGAAACCGTTGGAATGCAACTCAACGGAATCGTTAGTTTTTTTTTCTTCTGATCATAAAATAATAGTATTCGATATTATCTCCCTCACTTAGTCGGTGGTATTCTTTGCCGGGGATATAATCGTGTTCATATTTCGTGTGTAATAAAAGTATCAATTTAATACATTTGAAAGGTATCTTTTATCTCTCTCTCGCTCGCTCTCTCTCTCTCTCTCTCTCACTCTCTCTCTCGCTCTCTTTCTCTCGCTAATGTGAATCTCGCCCTTTTTGTCCAGGTCAATCTCCATCACCTCCTCCGAATCGTGCCCAATCTCCCCAATCGTCATCCCTGGAGCAGTCTCAACTGGGCAGACCGTCATCTCCAAGAAGGCATTTCTTTATAACTACACTGCATGATCACATTATAATAAAACTACACATAATAATAAAAATAGTAACTGGGAAAAAAACATAATTTTTTAAAGATTAATAGTGAATCGCTCTTTCAGACATACTCGCTTCTCTGCTCGTACTCCTCCACTGGCGGATGCTTCTTCATCTTCATCTGTAATTCCCGTTCCACTCAACCGTAAGCGCTTTGCAGCGGGCAGGGAAGGCTCTGCGGAAGACAAGAACTCGAACCAAGCAAAGAGGCTAGCTTTCATTCATGGCACAGAAAATGCTGATTGAGTAAATATTTTATTAATTTAATAAATAATAACATTTTATTTATCATTAAAAAACGAGAATTAGCAAATTTCCAGGCCCGTACCAGAGGGCTCTTATGTGCCGGCAAGCTGGCGGACCGGTAGCAGCGGTGGAAGTGGCCCGCCCCATCCACCACAGCCACACCAGATGCAGCAGCCGCACTGGCCCTCTCTTCCACAACAGCAACACTACATGCTTCCAGGCTAGCTATTTTGTCGATCTCTCTCTCTCTCTCTCTATTGTTATGGCTTTCTTCTCTCACTCTTTCTCTCGCTCTCAATTGCTTCCAATCACATTGTTCTCACCAGCGAGGTAGTTGGATGAGATGCGGTGGTCTTCCTAGAACGGTTTGAATGGTGTGCCTGATTGGTCTGATTGGTTCCTTTCCAGGTGGCTACCCGATGCCGGCTGGCTACGGTAATGGATACGGTGCTGGCCAGCCATGGCACATGACTATGGCACACGATCCATATTTCCAGGCCGCCAACTATCCAGTGGGTGTTAAAAATTAGTGGCATTTTGAGTGTTGACTCGTTACATAATTATGAAATATGCAAGGAATATTGTGTCACATATAAAATTAATATAAAACAGCTACAGAATTCTACTGGGATTTTTATTTTAAAGTTTATAGTTAACCGGATATGCAAATCATCTCTTATCCATATCAATTTCGTTGTCTAAAAGTTGTTTCGTTGTTTGATTTACTTATTTTAAAAAGAGTAAGTGATATTAAAATTTTTTTCTAATCTCCTCGCGTTGTCTTTCAGTACGGCGCGGGAATCCCGCGAGAAGAGACCTTCGCAGCTCTGCAGGAATGCAAGAAGATGATCAAGATGTATACGGAGAGGGCTGACTATTTCAGTTGTTAGTCAAGGCGTTCTTATATAAGAACCATTTCTTCTTAGCCACTGATAATATATGCCACCTCTTCAGCCTGGCTCGGAATCTCTGCGATCTCGTCGACTGCTCCGCCTCCTCCACCGCCCTCTCGGCCACCGCCACCCGTGGCAGTCCCGGCCCCGGCACACCAGCCTGAGCCAGCCAGTAGAGTGTCAGAAGATGACGGGATGGAACTGGAGAGAGACGACTCGCCTCCCCTTCCACTTCCTCCGCCACAAGCTGCGCAACCATCAGAGTCTACAGTACCGCCTGAGGTCATTTTAACATAATTTATTTACTGCGTAGACTTGTAGGCTTCATCGTTGAATTTATAGGAGGTGCCACTGCCTCCACAGAAGATCGCACAGCCCCAAGTGGTGCCGCCACCGGTTGCCGTGCCTGCACCCAAGAGGACGACCCCAGCCGGCGCTCCAAGGACGCCGCCGTCGCCAATTCCGAAGTCGTCGCCGGGTTCAGCTCCGAATCTGCCTGTGTCGGCTCCCTCTTTGCCGTCCTCCTCTGATTCCTCTGTGCCCTATGATGAAAACGTCACATCAACCGTGGTATCGTCTGCGGATTCGAGTGCAAAGGCAGAAGATGAGGAGAGAAGGTCAGAGTTCTATCTGAAAAGCTTTTTGTTTCTATCTTCGTTTCATTGTAACATGCTAACACTAGAACGATTAAATTTGTATACAGATTAATTATTTTAATGTAGTGAGCTATTCAGGAACAAAGTAGCAGAAGTATCTGGGGCGGAGCCTGAAGCTGCCAAGGAGAATGGAGAAGGAGAGAAGAAGGAAGGAGAGGAAAAGACAAAAGAGAAGGACATCGCGAGATACTGTATTGTGAAGCCGGGTGTGGAGGGAGGCGACGTTTACTACTATGACAAGGTGTGGAGAGAAAGAACGTGGAATATTGAAGGGTAGAGAGTGGTCTGGGTTGAACTGATGATGAAGATGAAGTATATCTTTCCCTTACAGTACACCCGACAGTCGCTCTGGGACCTTCCGGCGGGCGCGACTTTTTCCGAGGAAGATGAGCTCGCCGGAGTTGCGAAGGTCGAAGCGTCCATGGTGGGCATCCGGCCAGACAGCAACGAATCAGCGGAGGAGGAGAAGAGACCAGCAAGCCATGAGGCAGCCACCACCACTGCAGCCAGTGGGGATGACCAGGTGGGAGAGGAGCTTCTTTGCCTCTCTCTCTCTCTTTCTCTTTCTCTCTTTCTCTCTCTCTCTCTCTCTCTCTCTCTCTTTCTCTCTCTCTCTCTTTCTCTCTCTCTCTCCTCTCTCTCTCTCTCTCTCTCTCTCTCTCTCTCTCTTTTTCTCTGTCTTTCTCTCTCTTTCTCTCTCAGTAGCTCCATCCCTCGTCATTCATGTCGTGCCTTATGTTACCTTCTATCGTGGGTCATCAACTTTGTTCCTCCTAATAATAGGATGCTTTCTCATTGAAGTTTTGTAATTTAGCTGTTAATGATTGCGCGAATGAAATATGATAATGATGGCTGCTTTCCTTAGGTGTCGACAAGCAACGCGTGCGGGCAGCTGAGCGAGCACGAGCTGGAGAGCAGACGGCGACGCTTCAAGAAGGACGTGCTCAAGACCATCTGTTCCAAGCTCACTCTCAACATGTTCGCTGAGCAGAGGATGCACAAGATTGTCACGGACAAGGTACTCTCTCTCTCTCTCTCTCTTACTCTCTCTCTCTCTCTCTCTCTCTCTCTCTCTCTCTCTTCTTCATTCTCTTTCTTGCATATTAACCCCTTTACAGTACCCATATGTCCAGATTAACTTGTCCCTTCTCAGATATGCCGCACCATGGAGGAGAAGGAAGCGAAGCTGGCAACAAGCAAAGGCAGTAGCTTCGACTTTATCATGACGGAATCCATGAAGAGACGGGTGAGCATATCGCTTCTTGTATTCATTTTAGCTTTGTTTATACTGTTTAATTAGTTTATAATTTGTGAAATGATTGTATTTGTAATATAGTAAATGTCATTTGTCTACTGAGTTGTAACTGACTGAGAATGAATTCTCAGGTTCGCGACTACGTGCACAAGTACATCGATCGACATCTCGGGAAAGACGGCAAGATTGTCGTCGAGGAATTGATGGCCAGCAGCAAGAGAGGGGCCGAGAGAATGGCCTATCCGAGCAAGCTCGTCTGAGGCATACTGTAGGTTTCCTCTCGTAAGAAGCGCCCCTCGCCATCTCCGCCAAGGCCTTAGACACTATTACGCATCGAAAACAATTTGCATTGCTCTCGGGTGAAGAGCGCGATTTTGGACATTGTCATATTGTTAGGTATCCTAATTGACGGAAAAAGTCTTAGCTTCTTTACACGTGTTCATCGGTGTCCTTAAATCGGGCAAGTTCTACTCCTGTTAGTTTTCTTTCTTTGTCTGATTCTCCGCCATTGTTCTGATCTCTCAGTGCGGCTTGCAGAATTTCCATTTTGTTGACCCTTTGCATGGCATCCGCACTTTTCCTCTAATGCTCGAGAATTTTGAATTCTTTTTCGTAAATCAAAAGGCAGGCATATAGACGTTCTTAAACGTGAAACATACACTTATTCTTTGTTGCAGTAATTCAGTACGGGCAAATCGATTAATTGCTCTTGATGCATTTCTACCTTAGCATTCACTGATCTCTTTCATCTTTCCAGAAAGTAACCTTTGGTATTTCGCATTGCAATTGTACCATTGTTAAACTTTGTACTAATTCCACATTTTGTATCTTGTTCTTGGTTCTTCCTTTCCTTGCTTTCTGTGAATGTTAGGTTTCCAAGAAATCTTTTCTCCTGTCGCAGTAATTAAATCTGCCACTGAATTGCTTTGCCGCTGACTTACAACGAGTATCTAATGAAAAATCGTCACTCCCGTCATCGCCAAGAAAATTCCCTGAGAATCTTCTCATTTACAACTAATTGTAATCCTTGCTCATAATCAGTTGTTATCTTAGACAGCGGCATCCTAATATTTTGTATCCTTTTTCCAGTTTACTAATAATCTTGTTGTGCTTTTTTTGGTTGTCTTTGTCTTTCCGCTTATTCTTTTGGTGCAGAATGATAGAGACTATCGTATTCGACCAGCAAGGCTGCGTCTTACATTCACGTTTTAGACTTCTTCTTTTTCCTGTTCCATTTAATGAAGCGATACTATGAAAGTGAGTGCTACGCATTAAAACGAGGCATTCAAAAGGACGGAATGGAAAGAGCGGTCATTTCACGAGATGTTGAACATTTAGCTTATTTTTCCGGCAAAAGCACGATGGAGGAATATTTTATTTGCTCACTATCTCCTCTCATTTAATTTATTTACGGCATTGGTAAAACGCACGTGATGATGATATATAGTTAGACTTGGTTATACTTTTTTGGCTCTGATGAAAAAGGAAAGAGAATCAATGCCGTAAATAAATGATAATGAAAGTGAAAATTATTATTAATTCTAATATTTTGACATAGGAACGTATATAAAATTTGAAACTAACCAATTTAAATAAACAAATATACGACAATTTTACATATGCACGATATGGCTGCATTTCGTGCAGTGATCAAATCTACGAGGCTTCTCTTAGATTTTACTCTCGCATTTGTAAAATGAGTACAAAGATCAAGCCCTCGCATAGTGATCTTGAGGATAAATCCCAAACTTTTGCATTGAAAGTGTAAATCCACCCGTTGACCTTTGGTTTAATAACCAAATTTTCAATCTCAGTATCGTATAAAAGCAGCCGGTTCCTTCAGTTCCTCACACTTCTCGAGTGATCGCCTCTCCAACCCTTCCTGCTTCTTCAACTGCTTCTTCTCTGCCATGCCGAATTCAGCTCCGAAGGAGGACACCTGGGCCTTCCAGGTCCGTTTTGCCAGTCCTTACCCCAACCCTTTCCACTTTCTCTCTCTAACATCCCCTTCTTATTTCCCAGACTGGCTACATCTCATGTTAATGTATCCTCCCATTTCCTATTTCCCCCTTACGTAATAGTTCCTTGATCTCCCTTATATTCTCCAGTCCATCTCTTCCCATTTTCAGCCAATCGGTTCGCCCTTCCCGGATAAGCCAGTGAAGGTGCTTGATGAGATGAATCAGTACGTGGCTCTCTGGTACAAGCACGGCGTGCCCATCCACGGCCGCGCCTGGAACAACGGCGGAGTCGTCGAGTGCTCCTTCCCCTACAAGAAGGCTGAGCTCACCGGCGCCAAGGATCTCGGCGGCCAGATCCAGGTGTTGGGATAACAGCGGAAAACTCTCTTGATTTGTATTGCAAATGGAATGCTTGCAGATCCTGACTTACAACGGCGACCACACGTCGCTGGGATACTGGTACGAGTGGATCCGCTACGGAGACCGCTTCGACAAGATCAACGAGGATCGCCAGTACGTCAAGTGTGGGAACTCGCTGCCGATTCTGTGGAAGCGCAAGGAGGGAAACATCCTCGGATACCTCGACAACAAGACTGAGCTCGCGCTCTTCAGGTCAAGGCATCTTCGAACTATGGCCTATGAACTTTGAACTCTCAGCACAATTTCACAATCTATTTATGATCTGACTAGAAATTATTGAAAACTTTTCAGCCACGACGGAAAAGCGAGTGAGTTCGCCGGAGGGCAGCTGGCCGACATGTTCATCATCGTCCGCAACCTCAAGGTATCCTCTCTCTCTCTCTCTTCTGTCTTTCTCTCTCTCTCTCTCTCTCTCCCTCACTATGTCGCCTCTTTCCAGGGTGGTCCATCTTTCTGCGAGTGCGCCCACTGCCCCAAGCCGGCCCCTCCTCCGCCGGTTCCCAAGCCGGGTCCCCCTCCTCCCCGCGTCATGCTCAACCAGTGGATGGACGTCCGCGCCGGCGACCCCTGGCCGGCACTTCAGCTCGTCAAGTGCGATATTTTGGCTTTCTTTTATTTTCAGGAAAGAGAAAAAGTTATAAACCAAGATTGTTTGATTCAGGGCTCTGGACAAGACGCTCGACACGATTCCGGGCCAGAACCCAGACCAGTACGTCGCCCTCTGGTACCAGCAGGGAGAGCCTGTCATGGGCCGCGTCTGGAACGAGGGCGGAAAGGTCCGGCTATTGATTCCTTGCCCCGATCTCTGATGTTTGATCTCTGATCTCTGATCTTTTCAGATCGCCGCGAACTTCGCGTGGTTCAACCGCGAGTACACCGGCAACGTCGGCTCGATCCAGCTGCTCGTCCACATGTCCGAGCACGTCCGTGGGTTCGACTACCAGTGGAAGCCATTCTCGGTCTACCTTTCTTTCCTTTCCAACCCGAGATACCGTAACCCGTCCTTTCGCTGCAGGAGGTCTTCGTGTTCGGAACGGAGCGCGAGTATGTGCCCGTCCACGTCAACCACCACAAGGGAGACATCTCTCCCGCCGTCATCACCTTCAATGGCAAGCAGATCCTTGGCAAGGTCAGGCGTAAAGATTTATCAGCATTAATTAAAATTTAAAAGATATGTTTATTAAAAATGAAAATGTTTTCAGTGCGACGTCCGCAACGAGAAGGCGTCCGCCGGCTTCGGCGGCAAGGAAAACATCGTCAACGGCCCTCCCGTCCACCCCGTCACTATGGTCCTCACACGAAAGGCCCGCGCCGGCTACAAGTTCGACTAGAGATGAAGCTCCGCCCACCCGTCCACTCCCCGCCCCTACCATGACCCGAACTACCAGCTAAACCATCCAACTATCACCAGCAGATAAACGTTTGATTAAGAGACTGTGGGTAACACAAATAAAGGCATATAAAGAAGAGATTGGATTACACTTTATTCTGCACTCTGCTAACTATGTGGCCTCTCTTGGGAATCTCTTGTGCTTGTAAAGGATTCAGTTCAAAAGGTGGGCTGTTGATTCAATTTCGCTGCAATGGACAAGGCAGCCATCCTAATGGATAACGTTCACAGTTATTTGAGAAGGATTTAGCCACATGAAAGTTCTTGGAAAAAAGTCAATAGATGACGGCTACTAGAATTTCGCCTTCAATCGTCTGTCCCTCGTTGGCTTCATCGAAATTTAATCTTTATTAAAATGACTTAATTTAATTTAATACATTTTTTATGACTTATTGTGGTGACCAACATATGTTATTGTTATGCAAGAGCTTGTTGCGAAAGCATCAGCACCAAGAATCTCCTAGATGACTGATAAGAGCAAATCACATGTGTCGGATAAATGTTAATACTCTCCACACTCATTTCTCATCTACGCAATATCTTATTTTTTCGTTATTAAATCAACATTTTGGAATGCATAGGACCCAACAATTATTACCTCATATAAAATATATAAAAAATTACATTGATAATTTTTTTTTTCTGCAATCTCCTATTTAGTTGCTCCTCCGTGCAGAAAGCAAGACTACAGTGATAGCAGAAAAGGAGGTCTGCAGAAAAGTAGGATGTACATACATTCAACATTTGCACATTGAATTCTTTGAATATCTTGAATTTACCATCACCGTAAATTCGATTAGTAATTTCATTCAGATTCGGTATGCTTCTTTATATTTGAAATCAGAATATGTTATACATATATATGAAATTACTCACTCATCGAAATATTGTATTACTTTGCAATAAAAAGTTATACATTTCTTTTCTCTTTTTGGCCACATCAATAAATTTAAGTGATCAGAAAAGCATTAATTATGGTGTGTGATATATTCTTATGAAACGTGATAAGTGTTGTGATTCTTGAGAAAATTCACAGAAATTTTGACCTTTTCGGTCTTTTTGTAAGAAAATGCAAATAAACGTGCTGGCTGGGTCCTATAAAAGAGCTGAAAGAAAGGGATTCCCGCATTCGCGTTCCCGATTTTCATTCGCTTCCTCCACACTTCGCTGAAGATGTCTTCTGTCTACTTTGGCGCAGGCGCAGGCGGCGGCGGCCAGGCCTCGGCCTACTTCTCGCCCACCCCGGTTGCTGGAGGGAACAAGCCGGCTGGCGGTTTTGCTGGCGGCGGCGGCGCAGCCCCTGGTTCGTATTAACTGATATTCCAATTGTCCAATCCAACTTTTGTCATTAAACATATTTAAAAAAAACAACTGCATACTTCAAAAAAGACATCTATTATCACAGGAGCCTCGTGCTACTTCGGTGTTGGCGGTGGCGGCGGCGGCGCGCAGTCTGCGTACTTCGCAGTTGGCGGGACGTCCGCTGTCGGCGGCGCACTTGCTCCGGCCCCTCTCCCTGTCGGCGGTGCCTCTACGATGACGGCGTTGGGCGGTGCGCCTATGGGAGGCGGAAGTTCTACGATGACGGCTGTCGGCGGAGCCCCCATGGGAGGCGGAGCTTCCACCATGACGGCAGTGGGCGGAGCCCCCATGGGAGGCGGAGCTTCCACGATGACGGCAGTGGGCGGAACCCCCATGGGAGGCGGAGCTTCCACCATGACGGCAGTGGGCGGAGCCCCCATGGGAGGCGGAGCTTCCACCATGACGGCAGTGGGCGGAGCCCCCATGGGAGGCGGAGCTTCAACCATGACGGCTGTTGGCGGTGCCCCTCTTGGCGGCGGAGGTGACACTTCGTATTCTTTCACTCTATGTATTGATGATAATAAACATGTAATCTTTGCAGCCTCAACTATGACGGCCGTTGGCGGTGCTCCCCTCGGCGGCGGTGCTTCGACCATGACCGCAGTCGGCGGCGCTCCCAAGGGAGCCTCGACGATGACGGCTGTGGGCGGCGCAGCCAGCTTTGGCGGTGCTGCTCCTCTCCCGCCTGCTCCTCCCTCTGGCGGCGGCGCGACTTCGGCCTACTTCGGCGTCGGCGGTGGTGCGTAATCCAATCCTCTTCGCCTCCATTCTTGTCATCTCTTCTCCTTGAGGCAGTGGCGGCGGCGCCCAGTCTGCCTACTTCGGCGTGGGCGGCGGCGGCGCGAGCGGAGGTGGCGGCGGCGGCGGAGCCAAGGCGATCCCCGGCCAGTCCGCCTACTTCGCTGTCGGCAGCGGCGGCGGAGGCGGCGCTCCCGGATGCACCTCGGCCTACTTCGCACCGAAATAAGCCCCTTTCTCTTCCCTCCTCTTCTCCTACTTCATCGCTCTCCCGTCCTTCCCTCTCCTGCTCGATAAATGTTCCCTGAACTGAGCATCTTTGCAAACAAAGCTTATGGTTAACTTGTTTCGTAACAATAAAAATAAGAGACCTAAAAAGGTTAAACAAATGAATATAGTACAGATGAATAGATGAATATAGTCTACTAATATAGCCAATATCCGTCAAGCTTCGTTTGAAGCTTTTCGCAATCCTTATCGGAATCGCGACATTGGAGTTGGCGGCAGCCATTTATTTTATTTTATTGGAATTTTATTTCATCACAAAGTGATAAAACTGTATTTTTCACAAATCTCCGATTTACTGAGTGGGAGCTGCCTTGGCGCGGCGCGGCCAAGGCAGCGCCCAGTCAGTAAAGCTGAGGCAGCGGCGACGGCTTCTTTCCGAAATAAAAGCCCCCCCCACCCATTCGAACACTCTCCGCCCGCTGCTTCTTTGCAAAACCCCTTCAAACATATGGCATAAATTGTATGCATCAATCGTTTATCTGCTTAGTAAATTAGCAAACCAATGAAAGTTGAGGAAAATTGTGTAAGGCCTAAAGATGTCCATGGAGATAAGAATGTTGTTGTATTTTTTTAACAATCCATTCCAGCCGTCAGGAAATGGTAAGAATGCATTCAGACGGGTGCCAGAGGAGAAAAACCGCATTTCCTCACGCCGTACAGAGGAAGTTAGAGAATGACTGACGCATGACCCCTTGTCAATTTACTCTTCATGCACACCCTCATTCTTCCAGGAGGAAGGATAACTACAAAGGATCGACATGGCAAGCCATGGTTCAGATTCGAGGGGTGCGAAGAGAGGTACCTAGAGCAAAAAAACGGCAAAACTTTTCACAAGATCAACCAAGAATTCAATCTTTCGTTTTACACAACCGTCTTCTAAACTACATTGTCTGCTCCTTTCTAGTGATCCGGAATAGTTCAGAATTCATGCAAAAATGATGCGGTTTGAAAGCGCGCAGATGTAGTTTGGTCTTATTGTTAATTGATTTGAGAAGGCGGCTCATAACAGTAGTAAAGTCCCATTTTAGGGCTACCCTTGCTAACAACAAATGACAAAAGTTTCTAGACATTTATTTCCATTAAGATATTTGTGTGATTCCAGGCCATGCATTATTATTCTACAAAGAAGATCAAAAAGATAGGACATAAAATGCGCTGAATAAGCATTTGAACGCATTTTCGCTTCAGATGTACAATGAACTGCTTGATTTGTGGAGTTCTTCCTCTTTGATAAATATAAATAGTATCATTTTTTCGTTCTGCAGGTCAAAGTTATGCCTCCAATTTATCATGCAAGTGGTCAAGGGTGAATCTGGCTGATCTAACAATAAGGCTAGAGGGTGAATCCTGGGAGAGAAGCGAGAGGAAGATTTAAGCAAGGAGAGAGTGGAGGTGAGTGAGAGACGCAGAGAAAGAGAGCCAATTCACTTGGTTTGCTCGTCAATGTACTCATCGAACTGCTTGATGAAGCCTGCCATCTCGCGATGAGTTAGCTCCTGGCAATCGGAATAGGGAATAAGGACTCGAGCAAACGGAATAGGGAATAAGGACTCGAGCAATCGGAATAGGGAATAAGGACTCGAGCAATCGGAATAGGGAATAAGGACTCGAGCAATCGGAATAGGGAATAAGGACTCGAGCAATCGGAATAGGGAATAAGGACTCGAGCAATCGGAATAGGGAATAAGGACTCGAGCAATCGGAATAGGGAATAAGGACTCGAGCAATCGGAATAGGGAATAAGGACTCGAGCAATCGGAATAGGGAATAAGGACTCGAGCAATCGGAATAGGGAATAAGGACTCGAGCAATCGGAATAGGGAATAAGGACTCGAGCAATCGGAATAGGGAATAAGGACTCGAGCAATCGGAATAGGGAATAAGGACTCGAGCAAAGGAATGGGGAATAAGGACTCGAGCAATCGGAATAGGGAATAAGGACTCGAGCAATCGGAATAGGGAATAAGGACTCGAGCAATCGGAATAGGGAATAAGGACTCGAGCAAAGGAATGGGGAATAAGGACTCGAGCAATCGGAATAGGGAATAAGGACTCGAGCAATCGGAATAGGGAATAAGGACTCGAGCAAAGGAATGGGGAATAAGGACTCGAGCAATCGGAATAGGGAATAAGGACTCGAGCAATCGGAATAGGGAATAAGGACTCGAGCAATCGGAATAGGGAATAAGGATTCGAGCAATCGGAATAGGGAATAAGGACTCGAGCAAAGGAATGGGAGCGGAGGGCCAAAGAAGACCCAAGAGAGCATCCATTCTGGAGAGGTCCGAACCTGTCTCTTGATGGCCCACTCCACGAGGCAGCGCGCGATGAAGACATACTGCGCCGGCACTTGAATGGCACCGTGGCGGCGGCGGCGAAACAAAGTCGCGATCTGGGGTACGGTATCTTTCCGTTCAGGACTTACAAAGCTAACTATTCCTTCTGCGCTTCCTCCTTCGTTCTTGTTTCGTGTCTCACACTCGCTTCTTCTGTTATCTTCACTCTCTCTCTCTCTTTCACTCTCTCTCTCTCTCTCTCTGCCCAATCTCTCTCTCTTTCTCACTCTATCTCACTTCCTCTCTGCCTCTCTTACCTTCTGCAGAGTGACGACATCGCCCTGCATGAGATGCGAGTAGACGAGATCGATGCAGACAATCGTGCCGGTGCGGCCGATTCCTTGGCAAATATGATTGATTTTGGTATAAAAATTAAATAGCTGTTACCAAATTTGTAACCAAATAGCATGAAAAGGTGAAGAACCGGCCGAGCAGTGGACGACGACGGGCGCGGCCGGATTCTCTGCACAATGGCGGCGGATGCGCGATACCAACGAGATCGCGGCGGCCACTTGGCCCACCGGCACTCCCTTGTCCGGCCAGTCCCGCCAGCGGATGTGCTGCAGCCAGCGCGTCTCCTGAGCACGCCAAGTGCTCTCTTACATTATCCGTTTGTTATTTGCACTTACAATTAGTAGTGATCTTTTGTATTGATTGAAATGGAAAAGATGAAGCTGACAGCTCCGCGAGCGACTCGCAGCGTCGTGAGGACGAGGACGCTCTCGAGCGTCGTCTGCTGCGTCGTGACGGCGATGATGTCGCCGTGGCTGACCTGGACATTCTCGCTCAAGGATACGCTCTCTATGCATATTTCATGCTCTCTTTCAAGAATCACGAAATCGTTGTTAATCCATGAATGAGCATCTTTGGCTCTCTCCCAAACCGTTTCGTGAACAGCATCCGGCCAGTACACGGCGCACTTGGCTTTGCCATTCTCGATCGGATTGCAGAGCATCACCACGAGGGAGACGCGTTCCTGCCAGAGAATCCACCAGAAGTCTTCGAGCGTCGCGTTCGTCGGACCCTGATTTCATTCATATTATTTATTTATTTCTTCTAAATCATTATTTAATTCATTGAAGCTGTCTAAGCTTTCACAGGAACCCCGCATTGCTAGATCATTCTTCTTTGAACCCACCCAAATCAGTAGAAATGTTCTTCCACCTGAGTGCAGATGTACTTGCGGCCATCGACGACGTCGACGAAGTTGCCGTGAAAGTAGTCGTCGCCGTTCGCGAAGACAGTTTCATCCGTCGGCCGCCGCAGACGCACGCGGCACTCGTCCGTGCACGCCACGTCTACGGTAGCACCAAATATTGACCATCTTGAAGACCGATTTCAGCAAGCTTGAATCGTACCATTGTAGCGATTCTTGCCAGGATGCGCATCGAAGGCGGTTCTTCGCTTCGCATCGAGGACTCCCGTTGCCCGCTTGATCTCCTCGTACTCGGCCAGCAAGCCACAGATGCCCGTCTCAAACAACGGTTCTCTTTGCTCTGCTTCTTGGCTCTTACGTCCCCTATCTCTCTCGCTCTCTCTCTCGCTCTCTCTCTCTCTCTCTCTCTCTCTCTCTCTCTCTGCCTCCCTCTTTGTCTAACCTCCACAAGGCCGAGTGCGAAGCGGCGAAAGTTCGACTCCTCCTCGTCTACTTCGGCAGTTTGCTCAAATATCTTCAAGGAAAACTCTGAGTGTGACATATGTATGAAGTACCTTTAAA
Source organism: Allodiplogaster sudhausi (assembly GCA_945643635.1). Taxonomy (NCBI): domain Eukaryota; kingdom Metazoa; phylum Nematoda; class Chromadorea; order Rhabditida; family Diplogasteridae; genus Allodiplogaster; species Allodiplogaster sudhausi. Next base: position 490,050 of record CALZFC010000007.1, on the reverse strand, counting down.
ACCCCCTCCCTTCATTATATTAACAACCTTGAATTCATGAATGGCACAAGAATGACCTCCTCGATGGACATGGCTGTCTGGTCGAGTGTGTTGATGCTCCTCTCCACCGCCGTCCTTCCGATGACCTCCATCGTCCTCGTCATCTCCCTTGTCGTCGTCTCCTCCTCCTGCGTCGCTTGAATTCCCAGCTCCACGCTTCTGGCGGCCGTCCTGCTGCTGAGGCGACTAAAAAGATTGATTGACTGGGTAGCTAGAAAGTGCCATCTTTTGCCAACCCGAGACTGTTCGTCTCGTCGCAGAAGTGGATGTTCTTCTCGACCTTCTCTGGAGGATTCTCTCCACTTCTCTCTTTCCCCGATTTCTTGTCTTGATTCCGAAGAGATTCGATGAATCGATCCGCGTTCTTCATTTCGCTCTTCGCCACGCTCAAATTTGAACAAATTATACAAGTTCCAAAACATGCAAACGAATTGTTTTAAGTGGTAATGAAAAATTCTGACTTCGGAAATTAACCATAGTTTTCATTTTGTAATACACAAGATAAATGATTCGGCGGCGTCTGGATTTGCTCGAGCATTCGAATTACAAAATGGCCAAAAAATCATAAGGTTATCAAATATTCGACAACCGTCACTATTTTATTTTCTGACCGGTCGGTTTTCTCGCTTATTCCTACGCTCTTCTCAAGTGGGAAGATAGATTGGCTTTTCGATCCCGGAAGGCCGGCCTTCTTACTTCTAAAATAAAGAAAAAATATTATATCGAATTGAAAAAAGTATGAGAAATGCTGCCTCGATTAACTTACCCTTTTCCTGCTGCCGAGCTTCCTGAAGATTTGCCTGTGGCGGCACCGCTCTTCGGATCCTAAAAATCAATTAAATTTTACGAATATAATATGGATTGAAAAATAATTCAAATAGAAGAACCTCATTCTTTTTCTTGCCGAAGCACATCGTAGACACAGCCGCCTACTAGAAGGGTACGGATGGATACTCAAGACCTTTTTTAAGATTTAGTGTCATCATCATTTTGTAAACAATTCATTGCGAAAATTATTTCGGAACACGTCCCAAGTGCATGATTGCATGCAGTATTTTTGTCCTCTCCATGTACTTTCTTCATTCCATTAGTCCAAATATTATTTTTTTTACACAGTTACAACTTTTCGGCAATTCAATGAGTAATTTGAAGAAATCTACATTATTTGATACATTCAAAGCCACAAGAAAAAGTGCCCAAGACCCTTAACCAATTCAGAACTCAAACGATCTGACCATGTTGATATCATTGATCTTGACTAACATATTTTTTCGATTTTCATATCCTTCTCCCATCTATTTCTTCTTTTTTTCACATCTTTCTTTCACTTTTTAATTTTTTCCTCTGGTACACCCTCTGTGATGTCACAAAAACAACAGTTTGCTCAGTAGACTTTATCCGTTCAATGGGGCAAAGGAGCTGTTCAGGCAGCGACGGGCGGCTTGTCGTCGGCCGATCCAGAGGCCGCTTCCTTGGCAGTGGCGGAGGCAGTGGAGGCAGCCGAGGCGGCCGAGGAGGCGGCGACAGCCGTGCCAGGCGGGGTAGTCTGCGAGCCCTCGGGCAGCTCTGCCGCGATCACAGGCGCAGGGCCGAGCTCCATCCCCGCAGGCAGAGGGACGCGCATCTGCTGGAAGGACACCTGGAACATGAAGATCAGATAGAGAAGGAAAGAGAGAGAGAGAGAGTACAGAGAAGAGAGAGAGAGAGAGAGAGAGGCGAACCGAAAGATCCGCCCCAATGCAGACCACGGCGGCGGCGTTGCTGAACTGGCCGCAGTAGTTGGGCGCGGAGAAGACGGTGATCAGCTTGCGGCCCACCATGAACTCGTAGCCGTCCTGCACCACCTGCAATGCAAGAAGACACCATCGAAAACAGTAATCTTTCGATTCTTCCAAGATACAATTTTTTGTTTCTATGTTTGTAATCAGCATTTCAGACAAAGATGCATGGTCGTTCTCATCGAATCTCTTCGTGGAAGCAAAAGAAAGATCCTCGCCTGGTGTCCGCGGATGATGAGGTCGATGCCGAGGGTGTTGCAGTACTCGTCCACGACGCCCTTGCCAAAGCTGAAGCCGACGCCGCGGATCGGCTGGAACCACCCGTCGCCCTGGCAAACAAACAAACCATTTATTTTATTCTTAAAGATTTGTAAAACGAAATTACGTCCAATGAATTTGTGTAGTAAGAGAATTGCAACCTGATTGGTGGGGTCGGACCAGAGGAGGTCCGTGAGGATTCCGGAGTCCTGCGGCTCGCACGGACGGTGCAGCTGGCGGATGACGTCCAGGGTCTTCAACTCCGGCGATAGGCCGCCGTGCATGCACAGCACCTTCTTGCCGATAAGCCCGGCCAAGGGGAGCCAGTTGAAGATGCGCTGCAGCTCCCACCAGAGGCCATTCCTGGAAGGGCGAGAGAATGGGGAGAATGGAGGCAAGCAAGGCGAACCCTCCGACGGCGCCGAACTTGACCATGAGCTCATTGAGGAATCCGTAGGCGCGGTTGACCATCGGCGTCTCGTGGTTGCCGCGGAGGAGGAAGACACGGTCGGGGTGGCGGCACTTCAGGCAGAACAGGTACAGCACGACCTGCAAAGAGGAGATGGCTTAGGGTCCATGGATCACGCCCATACTCTAATGCAGTCTTTGCCTCATAACTTTTCGGGCTACGCCTCAAAGGCCAGAGGGCATTAGACAGAAAAGAGACCTCGGTGGAGTGCGGGCCGCGGTCGACGTAGTCGCCGAGGAAGAGCAGCCGCTCCTTCGGCGGCCGGCCAACCAGCTCGAGGAGGTCGTGGAGGTGCTGAGAAATTGGATTACTTTCAATCCCTTCTTTCCTTGAAACCTTTTGACCTCTCATCCCCTTCTCCTCCCCCGCGAACCCCTGTCCCCTCTCATCCCCTTCCCCTAGCCCCCCGTGCCCCTTCCCCCTCTCATCCCCTTCCCCTAGCCCCCCGTGCCCCTTCCCCCTCTCATCCCCTTCCCCCTCTCATCCCCTTCCCCTAGCCCCCCGTGCCCCTTCCCCCTCTCATCCCCTTCCCCTAGCCCCCCGTGCCCCTTCCCCCTCTCATCCCCTTCCCCCTCTCATCCCCTTCCCCTAGCCCCCCGTGCCCCTTCCCCCTCTCATCCCCTTCCCCTAGCCCCCCGTGCCCCTTCCCCCTCTCATCCCCTTCCCCTAGCCCCCCGTGCCCCTTCCCCCTCTCATCCCCTTCCCCTAGCCCCCCGTGCCCCTTCCCCCTCTCATCCAATTCCCCTAGCCCCCCGTGCCCCTTCCCCCTCTCATCCCCTTCCCCTAGCCCCCCGTGCCCCTGTCCCCTCTCATCCCCTTCTCTTTCCCCCCGTGCCCCTCTCCGCTCTCCTCACCGCAAACTGCCCGTGGATGTCGCCGATGACCTTGCACGGCAGGGGGCACTCCAAGAGGCTGCCGTCCGCCTCGACGAGCGGCTTCACAACATCGAGGATCTGCACGACTTCCGTGCAGCTCAGGAATTTCGAGGCACTCATCTCCGCGTTTTTCGCATTCTCTGAAAACACCGAATATTTCATTGACAAGGAAATTTACATACATTCATATATATGATAAGTAAAATTTCTTTAAAAGAGAGCGGATAAAAGTGCGACCTTGGAAGCGCTTGATGACGTCATCCAGCCACGACTGTAGCTTCTTCTGCTGCTGCTTTTTATAATTAGAAAAATTGGGAGGGAAATACAAAATAGACACTTGGACAAGAATCGTGAGTGGGCCCGAGAGAGATGAATAGAATCTATGCGTATGAGGCGTAAAATAAGAAGAGAAATTGAGGAAGCGAGAGGAGAGGCGCTGAGGGAGAGCTGAACCTTTGCAGCGTTGGCATTCTGGCTGGAATCCCGACCCGATGCCGCCGTTGGGCGGGGCGACGTCGTCTGCAGTTAATTCCAACATCTTTAAAACCATTATGAAATGCACTTGGTGGGAAAATATTCTGGTTCAATCTTTAGTAATAATTCCATATGGCTTCTTGAATGATCTCGGTAGCCCTCACCTTGTCGACAGTGTTGTCAGTCTTCTGCTTGTCCGTTTTGGACTTTTCCGTTTTGGACTTATCGGTCTTGGGCTTGTTCGTCTTGCTTTTCTCGCGGCTGTTTCCCGACTGCGAGGAAGGGGACTTCGTCGCCTTTTTGTTGGTAGGCGGCGTGCTTGTGTTCTTCTTGACTTTCTACAAAGATTTTGGTTAAACAAAAATTCCATTATATTCATTTAGTTTGAATTTTATTTAACTTCAATGTCTGATTGAACCTTCGTATGATAGCAATTTATTTCAGCTTTTTTTTATATTAGTATTTGTTCTACAGAAAATTTTCTTATACCTCCTAATATCCTTTCTTGTTTAAACAAGTTTATTATCAGTAGAATATCTCCACAATACTGACATCCTTCTGATCCGACGGCATAATTTTTCCTTCTCTGAAGGACGTCGATAAGTTCTGTGAGAAGTTGCGAGAGCGAGACGACCGAACACCAGCCGAAGAGCTGGCGAGGAGTGAGAGGAAGGCGATGCCCGCAAAAGGACTGAGGCTCCTTTTATAGGGCTCAGAAAGAGCATATTTACAAGAAATCTTAAGTTTAATGAACTTCTGACGTGAGATTGGCAAAGATATTTGTAAACTGATAAACTATGTGAATACTTCATTACATCGTGCGGTTGTTTTCAAAATCTATTAGCTAAACCTTCATTTTCCTTCATTTGAAGGGTCATTCATAACAGTGCTAAAAACGGTGCGAATCAAAACCTCGAAGTTGGCAATTTTTTTTTTACATACAATTCATCTTGTTAGTAACCTCCAAAAAGTTTCCGTAATTCCCAAACCACGACCTGAATCGACCTGAATGGTTGCTCGCTATCATAAGCTCGTAATGGCGCCAATCAACTCAAATAGATAATTTTTGACAAAAATAATTATTATATTCAAATAATTAATAAATTAGTGATTATAATTTTTAGTCAGTTATAATTAACAGAAATGAAAATGAATAAATATTGCATGCTAAAAAAGGAAATAAATATAAATCTCATATTATTTATGTGAGTTTATAAAGTATTTACATGTTCGAATGATTTTTTTTTCTGTGTGCTCATTGAAATGTCGAAAATCCTCATCTTGACCAAATACGGTGAAAAAACTGAATATTCATTAGTCGCCTTGAGACATCCCATAATACTTCTCATGTGAAGGGAAAAACCCTAGAAGTTGCAGTTTTGTTATACAGGTAATCTTCCAGGTGTAACATATGAATATTTCATCGTATAAACTGATCGATCGATTGAAGTCTGTAAATCAACTGCTTATTAATTATTATTAATTCTAACTAGCGTGAATTCGGCACGCTACGGGCCTTCGGCCCGGTCAATGACCACCGGGGCTATCGCCCCGGTGGTCATTTCCCGATTTAAGAAAACAAAATTCGTTCGATTGTTCCGGCCGATTCAGTTCCTTTTCTCTAGCAAACAAAAAAAATCCAAAAAAAAAAATCGGACGCCAGTAAGCATCCGGACGCCAGCGAGCATCCGGACGCAAGCGTGCATCCGGACGCAAGCGAGCATCCGGAGGCAAGCGAGCATCCGGACGCAAGCGAGCATCCGGACGCAAGCGAGCATCCGAGGGCGCACCCAAGTGATTACCTCAAACTTGGGTAATTAAACCGACTCAGTGAGAACCGAGGGAAGCCAATTGCTGCAGCATTCTATATCTGTAGGGTTTTTGACTACGCACCGGCTCGCTCGCTGGGTGCGAGACAGCATAGAGAGGAGAGAGAGTGCAGACGGCCAGGCAGCAGCCGCCTGACCCAGAGCTCACCTAGACCAATTAAACAGCCATTCAAAACCTTCAACGACCCTTTATAAGCTTAAGATGAATTCTAATGACAATGCAATGTATGAGAAAGTTGTTCGTCTTGGCGTGACGTTTTTTTCAAACCATAATTTGATGACATAGCTTAAATACCCTCGGAGATATCGCGGGGCTTCGGAAACCGGCTCCTTTAAGGTACTTATCGAATGTTTAAAAAAAAACCCAAATAGGCTCATATTGAAGCCTGTTCAATTCTCAACAAGATGCTCCTAGTCCCATCCCGATACCGTTCCTACTTCTTGAGATATAAAAGTTCAAAGTTGGTCCATAACGAATAAAATTTTCAGTTTTATTGATTTTTTTGATATCCCTGATGCGCAAAAGTTTACAAGTCACAAATCAAAAGATGCGTCTTGAAAAACTGCATCGATAGGACCCGACAATCAACGAAGCGAATGTCAGGATTTTGAGAAAGTTCCAATCTACAGGCGAAAAAGTGCCCATTTTAGAAAATCCATTCCCACTGATCTACCAATCGATCTACGAAATCGAACTTCTGGTCATTGGTAGATTCCCCCCAGACGAATCGACTACTATTTTTGTTATTTTTGTAGGTGCCCTAGAAAATGAGAAATTCGGCCTCAAACTTTCTCGAGTGACCCCCCTTTGCGGCGCCGGCGCCGGCGCCAACCAAAAATTTCCAAAACCTCATAGGACGATAGCCGAGACTTCAATGTACCTTTTTGGAAAGTTTCATCAAAATCCACCAATCCTGCCGCCCACAGGAATCAATCTGCCGTAAGCGGTCAATTCATTTTTTACGTTGTTTAGTCTATAGAGACTAGCGTGACTTCGTCACGCTACGGGCCTTTGGCCTGGGGGTTAGTTCGGGTTGTTGTTATTTCGCTCTAAGGGTTGTTAGTTGGGGTCTAAGGGTAGGATAGTTGGCTCTTAGGGTCGTTAGTTGGCTCTAAAGGGGGAAAAGTCTGCTCTAGCGGTGATTACGGGACGATCTGGGGCTTTTAAATTCAGCCTATAAGAAAGCTTGGAGTCTTCTATCCATTCTAACATACTTTTTATTTAATGAGAAGTCATATTAAAACGCGCAAAAGAGTTTGCACGCGCGCGGGTTCGAACCTGGGTCGGTAGTTTATCTGGGTGCCCTGAAAATGTACCAAAAAGCCACAAAATAATTTTTTTCTCGAATATGCCTGAACCGATTTCCACGATTGGCACACCATTCGATAGCTAATTTTAGGCTCTACAGTAAAAAAAATATGCGCCAAAAAGTGTCAGTGATAGCTAAGGCCGAAATAGTGGCCTGAACCTTCTGACCCCAAAAGTAGATCAAAAATGACACAATATGAAAACGTTTTGTATGAGAAAGTTATTCACATTCACGAGAGCTACCGAATGGTATATAACATGTCGCAAAAGCTTTCACCACCGAGGAAAAACGGAGGCTCAAAGTCGCTTCCAAAACTTTTCCACTTCAGAGCACCCTCAGGGCACTTTATTGATCACCTATCGGAATGCAAGTATAATCATATTGAAGCTGACTCCACGCCCTTCAATATTCTGCAAGTCCAATCGCTCTACGATCCCTACAATTAAATAGGTGAATTTTTGAAAATTGCTCCTAACTAAAAAATTTGGAACTTCAATCGATAATATCTACAATGCGCAGTGCCCAAAAGTTGATAAGAATAGTATTAAGAGATGCGCCGTCAAAAACTCTACAATCTGAGTCAGACAACCAAAAAGCGGAATTTGTAGATTCCGAGAAAAGGAGATGAATGAGCCTAAAAAAGTACCCCAAAACAGGGGTCAAAACGCCCCGGCCTCCCACTGATCTACCAAAGCTCCAATCGATCTCAACTCCAGGAATCATATTCATTTTTGGACGGGCTATCTCCCAGTATTTTTGTCATCCCCATATCTTTATCCAAAAAAGAGATATTCCCCCTCAAAGTCGCCAAAGAGCCCAAATCGCAGTCGCCTCGGACCAAAGTTTGGACGCCCGCGCCGGCGCCAATACCGACCCCAATTTTTTGAAACCCACATATTCTTGTAGTCCGGAAACTTTTACATGTTCCCCAAAAAACCGCTTTCCCATATCTCACCCCCTCCGCCCACAGCACCTCTCCGCGCTATACCGGTCAATAAATAACAGTCGACTTGTATATAATAAGAGACTAGCGTGGCGCAGCCACGCTACGGGCCTTTGGCCCGGTCAATGGCCACCGGGGCTATCGCCCCGGAGGCCATTTCCCGATAAAAAGATAGTAAGTTGGGTCGTTAGTTGGCTCTAAGGGTTATTAGTTGGCTTAAAAAGGAGAAAAGTCAGTTCTAGCGACGTTAATGGACATCCTAGGTCTTTGAATTTCCGCTCATTAGAAAGCTTGGAGTCTTTAGTCTATGTCAGCACTCTTATAATTTCATCAGGAGTCATACAAAAGCGCGCAAAAGAGTTTGCGCGCGCGCGGATTCGAACCTGCGACCCATGTGTTTCGAAGTGCAGAGAAAATAGCCCAAAAAGCCACAAAATAATTCATATCTCGAATATGCCTGGATCAAATCCCATGATCTACCTATCATTCGATAGCTAATTTTTGGCTCTACAATAAAAAAAATATGCGCCAAAAAGTGTCAGTGATAGCTATGGCCGAAATAGTGGCCTAAACATTCTGACCCCAAAAGTAGATCAAAAATGACACAATATGAAAATGTGTTGTATGAGAAAGTTGTTCTTCTTCTCGAGAGCTACAGAATGGTATATAATATGTGGCAACTCCGTTAACTACCGCGAAGAAACGGAGGCCCAAAATGCGCTCCTAAAATTTGACACTTCACGACCCTGGCAGGGCACTTTAATGAAAAGCCAGACAAACCCAAGTATACTCATATTCAACTCCAGGAATCATATTAATTTTTGAACGATCTATCTACAAGTATATTTTTCATCCTCATATCTCTACCCGAAAGAGAGATACAACCTCTCAAAGTCGGCAAAGTGCCCAAATCCAACTCGCCTCGGACCAAAGTTTGGCCGCCGGCGCCGGCGCCAATATTGAGCCCAATTTTTTGAAACCCACATATTCTTGTAGCCCGGAAACTTTTACATGTTCCCTAAAAAACCGTTCCCCGATATCTCAACTCCCCCGCCCACAGCACCTCTCCGCGCTATACCAGTGAATAAATTACAGTCGACTTTTAGATAACTCTAGACTAGCGTGACTTTGTCACGCTACGGGCCTTTGGCCCGGTCAATGGCCACCGGGGCTATCGCCCCGCAGGCCATTTCCCGATATAAATTATCTCTAAGGGAAGGTTAGTTGACTCTAAGGGTTAAAGTTTGGCTCTAAAGGGTCAAAAGTCTGTTCTAGCGGCGCTACTGGACTATCCGGGCCTTTGAATTTAAGCTCATTAGAAAGCTTGGAGTCTTTACTATATGATATCACTCTTTTAGCATACTCAGGAGTCATACAAAAGCATGCAAAAGAGTTTGCGCGCGCGCGGATTCGAACCTGCGACCCATGAGTTTCGATGTGCAGAGAAAATAGCCCAAAAAGCCACAAAATAATTCATATCTCGAATATGCCTGGATCAAATCCCATGATGTACCTATCATTCGATGGCTAATTTTTGGCTCTACAATAAAAAAAATATGCGCCAAAAAGTGTCAGTGATAGCTAAGGCCGAAATAGTGGCCTGAACATTCTGCCCCAAAAGTAGATCAAAAATGACAAAATATCAAAATGTTTTGTATGAGAAAGTTGTTCGCCATCTCGAGAGCTACAGAATGGTATATCATATGTGGCACAACCTTTAACTACCGAGAAGAAACGGAGGCCCAAAATGCGTTCCAAAAATTTCACACTTTACGGCCCTGGCAGGGCACTTTAATGAAAAGCCAGCCAGACGTACCTATACTCATATTGAAGCTCTCGTGAAACTCTGCATGATTCTGAAACTCTCATCCCTTTACCTTCGCTATTCATAAAGATATGAATTTTAGAAGGTTCGCTCCTAACAAAAAAATTTAACCCTTCAATCGATAATATCTCATACACCCAGTGTCCAAAAGTGGATAATTATGGTATTTAAAGATGCGCCGTCAAAAACTCTAAAATCGGATTCAGTTAGATCAAAAGCTGAATGGAGGGATCTAGGAGAAAAGTTGAAGAAACATGCCGAAAAACGGCCAAAAAATGGGGTCAAAACGCGCCGCGCTCCCACTGATCTACCAAAGCTCGAAATGATCTCAACTCCAGGAATCATATTCATTTTTAAACGATCTATCTCCCAGTATTTTTTTCATCGCCGTATCTCTACCCGAAAAAAAGTTGCAACCCCTCAAAGTCGCCAAAGAGCCCAAATCGAAGTCTCCTCGGACCTAAGTTTGGGCGCCCGCGCCGGCGCCAATATCGAACCCAATTTTTTGAAACCCATATATTCTGGTAGCCCAGGGGATAATCTACAAAATGCAAAAAACCGCTTCCCGATATCTCCACCCCACCGCCCACAGCACCTCTCCGCGCTATCGGGTAGGATAAATAACAGTCGACTTTTAGATAACTCTAGACTAGCGTGACTTTGTCACGCTACAGGCCTTTGGCCCGGTCAATGGCCACCGGGGCTATCGCCCCGGAGGCCATTTCCCGATATAAAAGGTTATCTAAGGGTTCTAAGTTGACTCTAAGGGTTAAAATTTGGCTCTAAAGGGTCAAAAGTCTGTTCTAGCGGCGCTACTGGACTCTCTGGGCCTTTGAATTTAAGCTCATTAGAAAGCTTAGAGTCTTTTGTACATGATAACATCGATTTTTTATAATTAAGAGTCGTATAAAAGCGCGCAAAAGGGTTTGCACCCACGCGACTCCGAACCTGCGACCCATGACTTTCGACATGCACTGAAAATTAGCCAAAAAGCCACAAAATAATTCATATCTCGAATATGCCTCTATCAAATCCCATGATCTACCTATCATTCGATAGCTAATTTTTGGCTCTACAATAAAACAAATATGCGGCAAAAAGTGTCAGTGATAGCTAAGACCGAAATAGTGGCCTGAACATTCTTACCCCAAAAGTAGATCAAAAATGACAAAATATGAAAAGGTTTTGTATGAGAAAGTTGTTCGCCTTCTCGAGAGCTACAGAATGGTATATAATATGTGGCAACTCCGTTAACTACCGCGAAGAAACGGAGGCCCAAATTTCGTTCCAAAAATTTGACATTTCACGGCCCTGGCAGGGCACTTTAATGAAAAGCCAGACAAACCCAAGTATACTCATATTGAAGCTCTCGTGAAACTCTGCATGATTCTGAAACTCTCATCCCTCTAACTTCCCTATTCATAAAGATATGAATGTTAGAAGGTTCGCTCCTAACAAAAAAATTTGACCATTCAATCGATAATATCTCATACACCTAGTGCCCAAAAGTCGATGAATTTAGTATTAAAAGAAAGCCCGTCAAAAACTCTACAATAATTATTATATTCAAATAATTAATAAATTAGTGATTATAATTTTTAGTCAGTTATAATTAACAGAAATGAAAATGAATAAATATTGCATGCTAAAAAAGGAAATAAATATAAATCTCATATTATTTATGTGAGTTTATAAAGTATTTACATGTTCGAATGATTTTTTTTTCTGTGTGCTCATTGAAATGTCGAAAATCCTCATCTTGACCAAATACGGTGAAAAAACTGAATATTCATTAGTCGCCTTGAGACATCCCATAATACTTCTCATGTGAAGGGAAAAACCCTAGAAGTTGCAGTTTTGTTATACAGGTAATCTTCCAGGTGTAACATATGAATATTTCATCGTATAAACTGATCGATCGATTGAAGTCTGTAAATCAACTGCTTATTAATTATTATTAATTCTAACTAGCGTGAATTCGGCACGCTACGGGCCTTCGGCCCGGTCAATGACCACCGGGGCTATCGCCCCGGTGGTCATTTCCCGATTTAAGAAAACAAAATTCGTTCGATTGTTCCGGCCGATTCAGTTCCTTTTCTCTAGCAAACAAAAAAAATCCAAAAAAAAAATCGGACGCCAGTAAGCATCCGGACGCCAGCGAGCATCCGGACGCAAGCGTGCATCCGGACGCAAGCGAGCATCCGGAGGCAAGCGAGCATCCGGACGCAAGCGAGCATCCGGACGCAAGCGAGCATCCGAGGGCGCACCCAAGTGATTACCTCAAACTTGGGTAATTAAACCGACTCAGTGAGAACCGAGGGAAGCCAATTGCTGCAGCATTCTATATCTGTAGGGTTTTTGACTACGCACCGGCTCGCTCGCTGGGTGCGAGACAGCATAGAGAGGAGAGAGAGTGCAGACGGCCAGGCAGCAGCCGCCTGGCCCAGAGCTCACCTAGACCAATTAAACAGCCATTCAAAACCTTCAACGACCCTTTATAAGCTTAAGATGAATTCTAATGACAATGCAATGTATGAGAAAGTTGTTCGTCTTGGCGTGACGTTTTTTTCAAACCATAATTTGATGACATAGCTTAAATACCCTCGGAGATATCGCGGGGCTTCGGAAACCGGCTCCTTTAAGGTACTTATCGAATGTTTAAAAAAAAACCCAAATAGGCTCATATTGAAGCCTGTTCAATTCTCAACAAGATGCTCCTAGTCCCATCCCGATACCGTTCCTACTTCTTGAGATATAAAAGTTCAAAGTTGGTCCATAACGAATAAAATTTTCAGTTTTATTGATTTTTTTGATATCCCTGATGCGCAAAAGTTTACAAGTCACAAATCAAAAGATGCGTCTTGAAAAACTGCATCGATAGGACCCGACAATCAACGAAGCGAATGTCAGGATTTTGAGAAAGTTCCAATCTACAGGCGAAAAAGTGCCCATTTTAGAAAATCCATTCCCACTGATCTACCAATCGATCTACGAAATCGAACTTCTGGTCATTGGTAGATTCCCCCCAGACGAATCGACTACTATTTTTGTTATTTTTGTAGGTGCCCTAGAAAATGAGAAATTCGGCCTCAAACTTTCTCGAGTGACCCCCCTTTGCGGCGCCGGCGCCGGCGCCAACCAAAAATTTCCAAAACCTCATAGGACGATAGCCGAGACTTCAATGTACCTTTTTGGAAAGTTTCATCAAAATCCACCAATCCTGCCGCCCACAGGAATCAATCTGCCGTAAGCGGTCAATTCATTTTTTACGTTGTTTAGTCTATAGAGACTAGCGTGACTTCGTCACGCTACGGGCCTTTGGCCTGGGGGTTAGTTCGGGTTGTTGTTATTTCGCTCTAAGGGTTGTTAGTTGGGGTCTAAGGGTAGGATAGTTGGCTCTTAGGGTCGTTAGTTGGCTCTAAAGGGGGAAAAGTCTGCTCTAGCGGTGATTACGGGACGATCTGGGGCTTTTAAATTCAGCCTATAAGAAAGCTTGGAGTCTTCTATCCATTCTAACATACTTTTTATTTAATGAGAAGTCATATTAAAACGCGCAAAAGAGTTTGCACGCGCGCGGGTTCGAACCTGGGTCGGTAGTTTATCTGGGTGCCCTGAAAATGTACCAAAAAGCCACAAAATAATTTTTTTCTCGAATATGCCTGAACCGATTTCCACGATTGGCACACCATTCGATAGCTAATTTTAGGCTCTACAGTAAAAAAATATGCGCCAAAAAGTGTCAGTGATAGCTAAGGCCGAAATAGTGGCCTGAACCTTCTGACCCCAAAAGTAGATCAAAAATGACACAATATGAAAACGTTTTGTATGAGAAAGTTATTCACATTCACGAGAGCTACCGAATGGTATATAACATGTCGCAAAAGCTTTCACCACCGAGGAAAAACGGAGGCTCAAAGTCGCTTCCAAAACTTTTCCACTTCAGAGCACCCTCAGGGCACTTTATTGATCACCTATCGGAATGCAAGTATAATCATATTGAAGCTGACTCCACGCCCTTCAATATTCTGCAAGTCCAATCGCTCTACGATCCCTACAATTAAATAGGTGAATTTTTGAAAATTGCTCCTAACTAAAAAATTTGGAACTTCAATCGATAATATCTACAATGCGCAGTGCCCAAAAGTTGATAAGAATAGTATTAAGAGATGCGCCGTCAAAAACTCTACAATCTGAGTCAGACAACCAAAAAGCGGAATTTGTAGATTCCGAGAAAAGGAGATGAATGAGCCTAAAAAAGTACCCCAAAACAGGGGTCAAAACGCCCCGGCCTCCCACTGATCTACCAAAGCTCCAATCGATCTCAACTCCAGGAATCATATTCATTTTTGGACGGGCTATCTCCCAGTATTTTTGTCATCCCCATATCTTTATCCAAAAAAGAGATATTCCCCCTCAAAGTCGCCAAAGAGCCCAAATCGCAGTCGCCTCGGACCAAAGTTTGGACGCCCGCGCCGGCGCCAATACCGACCCCAATTTTTTGAAACCCACATATTCTTGTAGTCCGGAAACTTTTACATGTTCCCCAAAAAACCGCTTTCCCATATCTCACCCCCTCCGCCCACAGCACCTCTCCGCGCTATACCGGTCAATAAATAACAGTCGACTTGTATATAATAAGAGACTAGCGTGGCGCAGCCACGCTACGGGCCTTTGGCCCGGTCAATGGCCACCGGGGCTATCGCCCCGGAGGCCATTTCCCGATAAAAAGATAGTAAGTTGGGTCGTTAGTTGGCTCTAAGGGTTATTAGTTGGCTTAAAAAGGAGAAAAGTCAGTTCTAGCGACGTTAATGGACATCCTAGGTCTTTGAATTTCCGCTCATTAGAAAGCTTGGAGTCTTTAGTCTATGTCAGCACTCTTATAATTTCATCAGGAGTCATACAAAAGCGCGCAAAAGAGTTTGCGCGCGCGCGGATTCGAACCTGCGACCCATGTGTTTCGAAGTGCAGAGAAAATAGCCCAAAAAGCCACAAAATAATTCATATCTCGAATATGCCTGGATCAAATCCCATGATCTACCTATCATTCGATAGCTAATTTTTGGCTCTACAATAAAAAAATATGCGCCAAAAAGTGTCAGTGATAGCTATGGCCGAAATAGTGGCCTAAACATTCTGACCCCAAAAGTAGATCAAAAATGACACAATATGAAAATGTGTTGTATGAGAAAGTTGTTCTTCTTCTCGAGAGCTACAGAATGGTATATAATATGTGGCAACTCCGTTAACTACCGCGAAGAAACGGAGGCCCAAAATGCGCTCCTAAAATTTGACACTTCACGACCCTGGCAGGGCACTTTAATGAAAAGCCAGACAAACCCAAGTATACTCATATTCAACTCCAGGAATCATATTAATTTTTGAACGATCTATCTACAAGTATATTTTTTCATCCTCATATCTCTACCCGAAAGAGAGATACAACCTCTCAAAGTCGGCAAAGTGCCCAAATCCAACTCGCCTCGGACCAAAGTTTGGCCGCCGGCGCCGGCGCCAATATTGAGCCCAATTTTTTGAAACCCACATATTCTTGTAGCCCGGAAACTTTTACATGTTCCCTAAAAAACCGTTCCCCGATATCTCAACTCCCCCGCCCACAGCACCTCTCCGCGCTATACCAGTGAATAAATTACAGTCGACTTTTAGATAACTCTAGACTAGCGTGACTTTGTCACGCTACGGGCCTTTGGCCCGGTCAATGGCCACCGGGGCTATCGCCCCGCAGGCCATTTCCCGATATAAATTATCTCTAAGGGAAGGTTAGTTGACTCTAAGGGTTAAAGTTTGGCTCTAAAGGGTCAAAAGTCTGTTCTAGCGGCGCTACTGGACTATCCGGGCCTTTGAATTTAAGCTCATTAGAAAGCTTGGAGTCTTTACTATATGATATCACTCTTTTAGCATACTCAGGAGTCATACAAAAGCATGCAAAAGAGTTTGCGCGCGCGCGGATTCGAACCTGCGACCCATGAGTTTCGATGTGCAGAGAAAATAGCCCAAAAAGCCACAAAATAATTCATATCTCGAATATGCCTGGATCAAATCCCATGATTTACCTATCATTCGATGGCTAATTTTTGGCTCTACAATAAAAAAAATATGCGCCAAAAAGTGTCAGTGATAGCTAAGGCCGAAATAGTGGCCTGAACATTCTGCCCCAAAAGTAGATCAAAAATGACAAAATATCAAAATGTTTTGTATGAGAAAGTTGTTCGCCATCTCGAGAGCTACAGAATGGTATATCATATGTGGCACAACCTTTAACTACCGAGAAGAAACGGAGGCCCAAAATGCGTTCCAAAAATTTCACACTTTACGGCCCTGGCAGGGCACTTTAATGAAAAGCCAGCCAGACGTACCTATACTCATATTGAAGCTCTCGTGAAACTCTGCATGATTCTGAAACTCTCATCCCTTTACCTTCGCTATTCATAAAGATATGAATTTTAGAAGGTTCGCTCCTAACAAAAAAATTTAACCCTTCAATCGATAATATCTCATACACCCAGTGTCCAAAAGTGGATAATTATGGTATTTGAAGATGCGCCGTCAAAAACTCTAAAATCGGATTCAGTTAGATCAAAAGCTGAATGGAGGGATCTAGGAGAAAAGTTGAAGAAACATGCCGAAAAACGGCCAAAAAATGGGGTCAAAACGCGCCGCGCTCCCACTGATCTACCAAAGCTCGAAATGATCTCAACTCCAGGAATCATATTCATTTTTAAACGATCTATCTCCCAGTATTTTTTTCATCGCCGTATCTCTACCCGAAAAAAAGTTGCAACCCCTCAAAGTCGCCAAAGAGCCCAAATCGAAGTCTCCTCGGACCTAAGTTTGGGCGCCCGCGCCGGCGCCAATATCGAACCCAATTTTTTGAAACCCATATATTCTGGTAGCCCAGGGGATAATCTACAAAATGCAAAAAACCGCTTCCCGATATCTCCACCCCACCGCCCACAGCACCTCTCCGCGCTATCGGGTAGGATAAATAACAGTCGACTTTTAGATAACTCTAGACTAGCGTGACTTTGTCACGCTACAGGCCTTTGGCCCGGTCAATGGCCACCGGGCTATCGCCCCGGAGGCCATTTCCCGATATAAAAGGTTATCTAAGGGTTCTAAGTTGACTCTAAGGGTTAAAATTTGGCTCTAAAGGGTCAAAAGTCTGTTCTAGCGGCGCTACTGGACTCTCTGGGCCTTTGAATTTAAGCTCATTAGAAAGCTTAGAGTCTTTTGTACATGATAACATCGATTTTTTATAATTAAGAGTCGTATAAAAGCGCGCAAAAGGGTTTGCACCCACGCGACTCCGAACCTGCGACCCATGACTTTCGACATGCACTGAAAATTAGCCAAAAGCCACAAAATAATTCATATCTCGAATATGCCTCTATCAAATCCCATGATCTACCTATCATTCGATAGCTAATTTTTGGCTCTACAATAAAACAAATATGCGGCAAAAAGTGTCAGTGATAGCTAAGACCGAAATAGTGGCCTGAACATTCTTACCCCAAAAGTAGATCAAAAATGACAAAATATGAAAAGGTTTTGTATGAGAAAGTTGTTCGCCTTCTCGAGAGCTACAGAATGGTATATAATATGTGGCAACTCCGTTAACTACCGCGAAGAAACGGAGGCCCAAATTTCGTTCCAAAAATTTGACATTTCACGGCCCTGGCAGGGCACTTTAATGAAAAGCCAGACAAACCCAAGTATACTCATATTGAAGCTCTCGTGAAACTCTGCATGATTCTGAAACTCTCATCCCTCTAACTTCCCTATTCATAAAGATATGAATGTTAGAAGGTTCGCTCCTAACAAAAAAATTTGACCATTCAATCGATAATATCTCATACACCTAGTGCCCAAAAGTCGATGAATTTAGTATTAAAAGAAAGCCCGTCAAAAACTCTACAATCGGAGTCAGTTAGATCAAAAAGCGAATTTGTAGATTTCGAGAAAATGAGAAGAATGAGCCTAAAAAAGTACCCCAAAAACGTATGGTTTGCGCGCCGGCCTCGTACTGATCTACCAAAGCGCGAAGTGATCTCAACTCCAGGAATCATATTAATTTTTGAACGATCTATCTACAAGTATATTTTTCATCCTCATATCTCTACCCGAAAGAGAGATACAACCTCTCAAAGTCGGCAAAGTGCCCAAATCCAACTCGCCTCGGACCAAAGTTTGGCCGCCGGCGCCGGCGCCAATATTGAGCCCAATTTTTTGAAACCCACATATTCTTGTAGCCCGGAAACTTTTACATGTTCCCTAAAAAACCGTTCCCCGATATCTCAACTCCCCCGCCCACAGCACCTCTCCGCGCTATACCAGTGAATAAATTACAGTCGACTTTTAGATAACTCTAGACTAGCGTGACTTTGTCACGCTACGGGCCTTTGGCCCGGTCAATGGCCACCGGGGCTATCGCCCCGCAGGCCATTTCCCGCAATAAATTATCTCTAAGGGAAGGTTAGTTGACTCTAAGGGTTAAAATTTGGCTCTAAAGGGTCAAAAGTCTGTTCTAGCGGCGCTACTGGACTATCCGGGCCTTTGAATTTAAGCTCATTAGAAAGCTTGGAGTCTTTACTATATGATATCACTATTTTAGCATACTCAGGAGTCATACAAAAGCGCGCAAAAGAGTTTGCGCGCCCGCGGATTCGAACCTGCGACCCATGACTTTCGATGTGCACTGAAAATAGCCCAAAAAGCCACAAAATAATTCATATCTCGAATATGCCTGGATCAAATCCAATGATCTACCTATCATTCGATAGCTAATTTTTGGCTCTACAATAAAAAAAATATGCGCCAAAAAGTGTCAGTGATAGCTAAGGCCGAAATAGTGGCCTGAACATTCTGACCCCAAAAGTAGATCAAAAATGACAAAATATCAAAATGTTTTGTATGAGAAAGTTGTTCGCCATCTCGAGAGCTACAGAATGGTATATCATATGTGGCACAACCTTTAACTACCGAGAAGAAACGGAGGCCCAAAATGCGTTCCAAAAATTTCACACTTTACGGCCCTGGCAGGGCACTTTAATGAAAAGCCAGCCAGACGTACCTATACTCATATTGAAGCTCTCGTGAAACTCTGCATGATTCTGAAACTCTCATCCCTTTACCTTCGCTATTCATAAAGATATGAATTTTAGAAGGTTCGCTCCTAACAAAAAAATTTAACCCTTCAATCGATAATATCTCATACACCCAGTGTCCAAAAGTGGATAATTATGGTATTTAAAGATGCGCCGTCAAAAACTCTAAAATCGGATTCAGTTAGATCAAAAGCTGAATGGAGGGATCTAGGAGAAAAGTTGAAGAAACATGCCGAAAAACGGCCAAAAAATGGGGTCAAAACGCGCCGCGCTCCCACTGATCTACCAAAGCTCGAAATGATCTCAACTCCAGGAATCATATTCATTTTTAAACGATCTATCTCCCAGTATTTTTTTCATCGCCGTATCTCTACCCGAAAAAAAGTTGCAACCCCTCAAAGTCGCCAAAGAGCCCAAATCGAAGTCTCCTCGGACCTAAGTTTGGGCGCCCGCGCCGGCGCCAATATCGAACCCAATTTTTTGAAACCCATATATTCTGGTAGCCCAGGGGATAATCTACAAAATGCAAAAAACCGCTTCCCGATATCTCCACCCCACCGCCCACAGCACCTCTCCGCGCTATCGGGTAGGATAAATAACAGTCGACTTTTAGATAACTCTAGACTAGCGTGACTTTGTCACGCTACGGGCCTTTGGCCCGGTCAATGGCCACCGGGGCTATCGCCCCGGAGGCCATTTCCCGATATAAAAGGTTATCTAAGGGTTCTAAGTTGACTCTAAGGGTTAAAATTTGGCTCTAAAGGGTCAAAAGTCTGTTCTAGCGGCGCTACTGGACTCTCTGGGCCTTTGAATTTAAGCTCATTAGAAAGCTTAGAGTCTTTTGTACATGATAACATCGATTTTTTATAATTAAGAGTCGTATAAAAGCGCGCAAAAGGGTTTGCACCCACGCGACTCCGAACCTGCGACCCATGACTTTCGACATGCACTGAAAATTAGCCAAAAAGCCACAAAATAATTCATATCTCGAATATGCCTGGATCAAATCCCATGATCTACCTATCATTCGATAGCTAATTTTTGGCTCTACAAAAAAACAAATATGCGGCAAAAAGTGTCAGTGATAGCTAAGACCGAAATAGTGGCCTGAACATTCTTACCCCAAAAGTAGATCAAAAATGACAAAATATGAAAAGGTTTTGTATGAGAAAGTTGTTCGCCTTCTCGAGAGCTACAGAATGGTATATAATATGTGGCAACTCCGTTAACTACCGCGAAGAAACGGAGGCCCAAATTTCGTTCCAAAAATTTGACACTTCACGGCCCTGGCAGGGCACTTTAATGAAGAGCCAGACTAACCCAAGTATACTCATATTGAAGCTCTCTTGAAACTCTGCATGATTCTGAAACTCTCATCCCTTTACCTTCCCTATTCATAAAGATATGAATTTTAGAAGGTTCGCTCCTAACAAAACAATTTGACCCTTCAATCGATAATATCTCATACGCCAAGTGTCCAAAAGTCGATAAGTCTACTATTAAAAGAAAGCCCGTTAAAAACTCTACAATCGGAGTCAGTTACATCAAAAGCGGAATTTGTAGATTTCGAGAAAATGAGATGAATGAGCCTAAAAAAGTACCCCAAAAACGTATGGTTTGCGCGCCGGCCTCGTACTGATCTACCAAAACTCGGAATGATCTCAACTCCAGGAATCATATTCATTTTTGAACGATCTATCTACCAGTATTTTTTTCATCCCCATATCACAACAAGAAAAAAAGATACAACCTATCAAAGTCGGCAAAGTGCCCAAATCAGAGTCGCCTCTGACCAAAGTTTGGCCGCCGGCGCCGGCGCCGGCGCACACCCTAATTTTTTGAAAACAACATATTCTTGTAGCCCAGACACTATTCCACAATCCGCAAAAAACCGCTACCCGATATCTCACCCCCACCGCCCACAGCACCTCTCCGCGCTATCCCGGTGAATAAATAACATACGACTTTTATATAATAAGAGACTAGCGTGACTTTGTCACGCTACGGGCCTTTGGCCCGGTCAATGGCCACCGGGGCTATCGCCCCGGAGGCCATTTCCCGATAAAAAAATTTATCCAAGGGTGGGTTAGTTGGCTCTAAGGGTTAAAATTTGGCTCTAAAGGGTCAAAAGTCTATTCTAGCGGCGCTAGTGGACTATCTGGGCCTTTGAATTTAAGCTCATTAAAAAGCTTGGAGTCTTTACTATATGATGTCACTATTTTAACATACTCAGGAGTCATATAAAAGCGCGCAAAAGAGTTTGCGCGCGCGCGGATTCGAACCTGCGACTCATGACTTTCGACGTGCACTGAAAATGTACCAAAAAGCCACAAAATAATTCATATCTCGAATATGCCTGGATCAAATCCCATGATCTACCTATCATTCGATGGCTAATTTTTGGCTCTACAATAAAAAAAATATGCGCCAAAAAGTGTCAGTGATAGCTAAGGCCGAAATAGTGGCCTGAACATTCTGACCCCAAAAGTAGATCAAAAATGACAAAATATCAAAATGTTTTGTATGAGAAAGTTGTTCGCCATCTCGAGAACTACAGAATGGTATATAATAGGTGGCAAAACCTTTAACTACCGAGAAGAAACGGAGGTCCAAAGTGCGTTCCAAAAATTTCACAATTTACGGCCCTGGCAGGGCACTTTAATGAAAAGCCAGCCAGACGTACGTATACTCATATTGAAGCTCTCGTGAAACTCTGCATGATTCTGAAACTCTCATCCCTTTACCTTCGCTATTCATAAAGATATGAATTTTAGAAGGTTCGCTCCTAACAAAAAAATTTGACCCTTCAATCGATAATATCTACAACTTCTAGTGTCCAAAAGTCGATATATCTACTATTAAAAGAAAGCCCGTCAAAAACTCTAAAATCGGAGTCAGTTAGATCAAAAAGCGAATTTGTAGATTTCGAGAAAATGAGAAGAATGAGCCTAAAAAAGTACCCCAAAAACGTATGGTTTGCGCGCCGGGCTCGTACTGATCTACCAAAGCTCGAAATGATCTCAACTCCAGGAATCGTATTCATTTTTGAACGGGCTACACGCCACTATTTTTTCATCGCCATATCTCTTCCCGAAAAAAAGATACAACCTCTCAAAGTCGCCAAAGTGCCCAAATCAAAGTCTCCTCGGACCAAAGTTTGGGCGCTCGCGCCGGCGCCAATATCGAACCCTAATTTTTTGAATCCCACATATTCTTGTAGTCCGGAAACTTTTACATGTTCCCCAAAAAACCGCTCCCCGATATCTCACCCCCACCGCCCACAGCACCTCTCCGCGCTATACCAGTCAATAAATAACAGTCGACTTTTATATAATAAGAGACTAGCGTGACTTTGTCACGCTACGGGCCTTTGGCCTGGGGGTTAGTTCGGGTTGTTGTTATTTCGCTCTAAGGGTTGTTAGTTGGGGTCTGAGGGTTGTTAGTTGGGGTCTGAGGGTCGTTAGTTGGCTCTGAAAGGACAAAAGTCTGCTCTAGCGGTGATTACGGGACGATCTGAGCCTTTTAAATTCAGCCTATAAGAAAGCTTGGAGTCTTTTATCTATGCTAACATACTTTTTATTTAATGAGAAGTCATATTAAAACGCGCAAAAGACTTTGCCCGCGCGCGACTCCGAACCTGGGTCGGTAGTTTATCTGGGTGCCCTGAAAATGTACCAAAAAGCCACAAAATAATTTTTTTCTCGAATATGCCTGAACCGATTTTGAAGATTGACACACCATTCGATAGATAATTTTAGGCTCTACAATAAAAAAATATGCGCCAAAAAGTGTCAGTGATAGTTAAGGCCGAAATAGTGGCCTGAACATTCTGACCCCAAAAGTAGATCAAAAACATCGAAATATCAAAATGGTTTGTATGAGAAACTTGTTCGCCTGCAAGTTAGCTACAGATTGGTATATAACATGTCGCAAAAGCTTTCACCACCGAGGAAAAACGGAGGCTCAAAGTGGCTTCCAAAAATTTTCCACTTCAGAGCACCCTCAGGGCACTTTATTGATCACCAATTCAAACGCAAGTATAATCATATTGAAGCCCACCCCAAGCGCTTCAATATACTGAAAGTCCCATCGCTCTACGATCCCTACAATTAAATAGCTGAATTTTTGAAAATTGCTCCTAACAAAAACATTTGGAACTTCAATCGATAATATCTACAATGCGCAGTGCCCAAAAGTCGATAAGAATAGTATTAAAAGATGCGCCGTCAAAAACTCTACAATCTGAGTCAGACAACCAAAAAGCGGAATTTGTAGATTCCGAGAAAAGGAGATGAATGAGCCTAAAAAAGTACCCCAAAACAGGGGTCAAAACGCGCCGGCCTCCCACTGATCTACCAAAGCTCCAATCGATCTCAACTCCAGGAATCATATTCATTTTTGGACGGGCTATCTCCCAGTATTTTTGTCATCCCCATATCTCTATCCAAAAAAGAGATATTCCCCCTCAAATTCGCCAAAGAGCCCAAATCAGAGTCGCCTCCGACCAAAGTTTGGGCGCCCGCGCCGGCGCCAATATCGAACCCAATTTTTTGAATCACATATATTCTTGTAGTCCGGAAACTTTTACATAATCCGCAAAAAACCGCTTTCCCGTATCTCAATCCCCTCGCCCGCTACACCTCTCCGCGCTATACCGGTCAATAAATTACAGTCGACTTTTATATAATAATAGACTAGCGTGCCTTCGGCACGCTACGGGCCTTTGGCCCGGTCAATGGCCACCGGGGCTATCGCCCCGGAGGCCATTTCCCGATAAAAAGATAGTAAGTTGGGTCGTTAGTTGGCTCTAAGGGTTAAAATTTGGCTCTAAAGGGTCAAAAGTCTGTTCTAGCGGCGCTACTGGACTATCCGGGCCTTTGAATTTAAGCTCATTAGAAAGCTTGGAGTCTTTACTATATGATATCACTATTTTAGCATACTCAGGAGTCATACAAAAGCGCGCAAAAGAGTTTGCGCGCCCGCGGATTCGAACCTGCGACCCATGACTTTCGATGTGCACTGAAAATAGCCCAAAAAGCCACAAAATAATTCATATCTCGAATATGCCTGGATCAAATCCAATGATCTACCTATCATTCGATAGCTAATTTTTGGCTCTACAATAAAAAAAATATGCGCCAAAAAGTGTCAGTGATAGCTAAGGCCGAAAAAGTGGCCTGAACATTCTGACCCCAAAAGTAGATCAAAAATGACAAAATATGAAAACGTTTTGTATGAGAAAGTTGTTCGCCTTCTCGAGAGCTACAAAATGATGTATAATATGTGGCAAAACCTTTAACTACCGAGAAGAAACGGAGGCTCAAAATGAATTCCAAAAATTTCCCACTTTACGGCCCTGGCAGGGCACTTTAATGACAACCCAGCCAAACCAAACTATACTCATATTGAAGCTCTCGTGAAATTCTGTATGATTCTGAAACTCTCATCCCTCTACCTTCCCTATTCATAAAGATATGAATTTTAGAAAGTTCGCTCCTAACAAAAAAATTTGACCCTTCAATCGATAATATCTAATACACCTAGTGCCCAAAAGTCGATAAGTCTACTATTAAAAGAAAGCCCGTCAAAAACTCTACAATCGGAGTCAGTTAGATCAAAAAGCGAATTTGTAGATTTCGAGAAAATGAGAAGAATGAGCCTAAAAAGTACCCCAAAAACGTATGGTTTGCGCGCCGGTCTCGTACTGATCTATCAAAACTCGAATCAATCTCAACTTCTGGAATCATATTCATTTTTGGACGGGCTATCTTCCAGTATTTTGTTCATTCTCATATCTCTACCGGAAAAAAAGATACAACCCCTCAAAGTCGCCAAAGAGCCCAAATCCAACTCGCCTCCGCGCCAACTTCCGACGCCCGCGCCGGCGCCAATATGGAACCCAATTTTTTGAAACCCATATATTCTTGTAGTCCGGAAACTTTTACATAATCTCCAAAAAACCGCTCCCCGATATCTCCACCCCACCGCCCGCTACACCTCTCCGCGCTATACCGGTCAATAAATTACAGTCGACTTTTAGATAACTCTAGACTAGCGTGACTTTGTCACGCTACGGGCCTTTGGCCCGGTCAATGGCCACCGGGGCTATCGCCCCGAAGGCCATTTCCCGATAAAAAAAATTTATCCAAGGGTTCTAAGTTGGCTCTAAGGGTTAAAATTTGGCTCTAAAGGGTCAAAAGTCTGTTCTAGCGGCGCTATTGGACTATCTGGGCCTTTGAAGTTAAGCTCATTAGAAAGCTCAGAGTCTTTTGTACATGATAACATCGATTTTTTATAATTAAGAGTCGTATAAAAGCGCGCAAAAGGGTTTGCGCGCGCGCGGATTCGAACCTGCGACTCATGACTTTCGACGTGCACTGAAAATGTACCAAAAAGCCACAAAATAATTCATATCTCGAATATGCCTTTATCAAATCCCATGATCTACCTATCATTCGATAGCTAATTTTTGGCTCTACAATAAAAAAATATGCGCCAAAAAGTGTCAGTGATAGCTATGGACGAAATAGTGGCCTGAACATTCTGACCCTGGAGTCGTTTGTATATGTTAGCACTTTTTTTATTTAACCAGAAGTTGTATAAAAGCGCGTAAAAGGGTTTGCGCGCTTTTATACAACTTCTGGTTAATTTCATCATCATCCGATTTTTTCCCTTCGGGATACACTACCGTAACCCTGAAAATTCATTGAGCCATAAATCCGTTCAAAATCTGTTTTGAGAAACGATGTACATATAATTCAATAGCATTTCGAAAGCTCTTCAAATTTCATCTAGGAACATGTTTTACGAAAATTTTATTTTGACCGAGAAAATTGGCGTTAAATTATTTGAAGGGTCGACATAGCAATTTATGGTCATTTCTACACTCTGGGACCTAGATAGAAAGAAAGAGCGTGAAATTTGCTATCAAATAATCACCATTCAAGAAAAATCCGAGCGTACCAATCTCTGCTATGACCGAGTAATGCGCGCGAGTCGGTCAAAATGGCACATTTTCGGCCGCCGAGGCACCGTGCAAGCGCATTCATCGATCCATAACTACGCTCAATGTTAATATTACAAAATCGTTAGCATATCATCTAAGAGCTCTCACAGAGATCTTCAAATGCTACATACATACTTTTATTGAAAAGGTTATATTTCTATGGAAAATTTCGTTCTGTACTATAAGAAGGCTTTAAAGACTACTTTACTAACATTTCCGCACTTCCAAACATACATCATAAGAAAGAGCGTGAAATTTGCTACAAGATAGACCCCTTTCAATAAACTTTCAAGCCTATAATGTTTTGTTATAAGTGATAAGAATTGGGCATCAGCTTAACACAATTCTTCATTGGAAAAAAATATTGGAATATTCCAATTCGAATAACCTAAACAATGAAATTCTTGGGCGAAAGGACAGTGACGCTACTTTACCTACTCTTATGACTTATAACAAAACGTTATAGGCTTGAAAGTTTATTGAAAGGGGTCTATCTTGTAACAAATTTCACGCTCTTTCTTATGATATATGTTTGGAAGTGCGGAAATGTTAGTAAAGTAGTCTTTAAAGCCTTCTTATAGTACAGAACGAAATTTTCCATAGAAATATAAACTTTTCAATAAAAGTATGTATGTAGCATTTGAAGATCTCTGTGAGAGCTCTTAGATGATATGCTAACGATTTTATAATATTAACATTGAGCGTAGTTATGGATCGATGAATGCGCTTGCACGGTGCCACGGCGGCCGAAAATGTGCCATTTTGACCGACTTGCGCGCATTACTAGCAAAAATTAGTACGGTCGGATTTTTCTTGAATGGTGATTATTTGATAGCAAATTTCACACTCTTTCTTTCTATCTAGGTCCCAGAGTGTAGAAATGACCATAAATTGCTATGTCGACCCTTTAAATAATTTAACGCCAATTTTCTCGGTCAAAATAAAATTTTCGTAAAACATGTTACTAGATGAAATTTGAAGAGCTTTCGAAATGCTATTGAATTATATGTACATCGTTTCTCAAAACAGATTTTGAACGGATTTATGGCTCAATGAATTTTCAGGGTTACGGTAGTGTATCCCGAAGGGAAAAAATCGGATGATGATGAAATTAGTCTCATTAAATAGAGCGGGTCGAGTTCTATAAGCAAAATGTTTTCCGTCAATGAATTCGGAAACAATTTTCCCGGGGCAGGCTGCCTTAAGCGCATGCTCGACTCTTACAGAGAAGCTCTCTTAAATAATCTTGTAGCCTTTATATTAATAAGCTTTATTATTATTTATTCATTCAGCGAAAAAGAAGAAAACCGTCTTTTCAGCTCCTCAATGTCGGGCGGGGGAAGAATGCCATCGTCCGTGGGCACGAAGCGGAAGAGCAAGACGGCCAGCGGGCCGGCCAGCGGCAGCAACAGCTCACTTGGCATCATGCCAATGGGCGGGGCTTCCGGAGGGGGCGGAGCATCGGCAGCAGGAGGAGGAGGCGGGCAACGATTCCAGACGCCGGACTCGGATGACGACTGCAGATCGGATGGAGCAGGGACAGCGACAGAAGGAGCCAGAACAACGCGAGGGAACGGTGAGCGAGAGAGAAAGAGAGAGAGAGAGAGAGAGAGAGAGAGAGGGCGAGAGGGTGTGTGAGAGAAAGCGATAAAGGGAGAAGGAAGCGGTGGGGGAGAAAAGCGCTAGAGAAAAAGAATCAGCATGTTTTAACGAAGGGTAAAAAGCAGCTAAGAAGAACCCTAGGAGAAAATAAGTAATAAATGAATTGTACAGCATCCGCGTGCGCGACATCAACACGGCATTCAAGGAGCTCGGGAAGATGTGTCACCAGCACATGGCGAGCATCGGTGGTCGGCGATACGCTAATTCTTTCTTTCTTATCAAAACACTTATTCTTTGGGTCGTCAAAAAGACAAAATTTCGAAATACCGTAAATACGGTAAACAAGAGAAAGAGAAAGAGATAGAGAGAACCCGTTTGCGCTCGCCGTCTTATTTCTCGCCTGCTCTTTGCAGCGGCGATTCCAGAGAAGGGACAAACCAAGCTGGGCATCCTCCACTCGGCCGTCGAAGTCATCCAGAATCTCGAAGAGCAGGTACAGACTGAGAGAGCAAAAAAAAGAAAATATTTGGCCAAAATTTTGTTCGAGGAAAATTGAAACATGGCGCCTTAAAACCTCTAGTAAGTTGAAAAATGCTCGTGTTGTCTGCCGACAACGCGGCCTCCTAGTTTCAGGTGCGTCGGCGAAACTTGAATCCGAAGGCGGCGGCGTGTCTGAAGAGAAGAGAAGATGAGATCGTCGCCGGTCTGCAGCAGTCACAGCAGATGCCGTTAGCCAATTCATATTTCACTATTTTTATTTCCTCATTTAAAAGTGAATTTAAAATTGACATTAGTAGCCAATTGTTATTTGTCTTCAGTGGCGATTCGGCCGAGGACAAGTCTCGCGTGCTGGCGTCCATCCAAGCTGCCGTCTCTGCCTCTGGCAATGGCGCCGGAAGCTCCGCCCACCCGTCCGCGCAAGCCATGGCCGACTACCACCACTCCATGCTGCACCAATTGCCACCGCATTCCCAAGCTACTTCTTATGCCGGAATGCCGCCTCAATAGCAGAACTCTAGATCTCTCTCGTTCTCTAATTCTCTCTCACCCATCTCTTCTCTCACTCGAAGTTTCTGGCCTTCCTTTGATTCGGCTCCCTACATTTTCATTCACATTGCAAATTATTGATTTGTTTTTGCTAGACTCCTGTCAGAAGATATCATAGAGATTAAACTGGGCGTGTGATAATTTATGACTCATTTGACGCTAATTATTCCTTTCTGTCTCCATCTCTGTCTCTCTCACTCTATGACAAGAAAAGTATTATTGTGTGATTTTCATTGAATTTTGATGATTATTAATTATGGATTTGCAGTATTAATCGGCGGCTAATACGAATGGGTTCAGAGAGGCTTACCACATTTATCGCATTTGATATATTTCTTTCTTTTCCCTCTCTTTTTTATCTCACTAGGAAAGCAGCAAGCAAGCAGACCTGTCTTAGGGGTAATCTTATGATGTCGCCTTTCTAAAACTCTTTCTTCTCAGTTCTTGCATTTTGACATAACTGCTTTAATACACACACATGCAGTTTTTTAGTAGGTAAGGAAAATAACTCTTCAGTACTCTTGGACTTACATGCATACATCCTGGTCGTATGCCTGAGTGCATTAGTTCTGCTCCATATTTCTGAAAATGAGCATAATTTGTCCTTGTTTGTGTACCCCAAAATATAGTGCATAAACATTTCTATTGAAGATCAAATGATAACATGCTTTACAATCGCCTTGCACGACTCTCAATCCCCTTTTCCTTCTCTCTTACTCATCCCTGATTTTCTCTCCCATCCCGTGCAAAAAGAGATCACCTAGTTTTAGATTCTGTCTTTTTCTCTTTTTCCTTGTTTAGCCTCTACAATAACTGAAATAATAAAACTTCCATTTTTTAGGGAGCGTTCGTTAACAAATATGTTCTTGATATGCGCATGTGTTTTTTCAGATAAAGATTACCTTCCATTCGTAACAACTATTCTTGTTTTATGAAAGTTCATTA
The DNA here is from genome assembly GCA_945643635.1 of Allodiplogaster sudhausi. Lineage (NCBI taxonomy): Eukaryota > Metazoa > Nematoda > Chromadorea > Rhabditida > Diplogasteridae > Allodiplogaster > Allodiplogaster sudhausi. The sequence continues at coordinate 460,528 of CALZFC010000007.1, read as the reverse complement.
CGAAACCGTTCCCGACAATGATCATTTGCATTGGCTGGATCTATTTCTGATACTGTTGAAGATGTTAGGGGGAGTAATCGATGGAGAGATAATAAGAAGTAGAGAGAGAGAGTGTGTGTGTGAGAGAGAGAGGTGTAGGGGGATTACTAAGCAGTTGATTTACGTCAATGGATCGATCAGGTAATTCGATGAAATATTCATATGTCACACCTGTATATAACTAAACTGCAACTTCTAGGATTTCTTCCCTTCACAGAAGTATTACGGGAGGTCTCCGGCGGCTTCTCGACATTTCACATAAATAATATGAGTTTTTATACGAATAATTTTAAAAGGCACCGACGGCGAATGCGCGTTAACATCCCCCCCCCCTTCCAGATCTCCCCCCCCCCTTCCAGATCTCCCCCCCCCCCTTCCAGATCTCCCCCCCCCCCTTCCAGATCTCCCCCCCCCCTTCCAGATCTCCCCCCCCCTTCCAGATCTCCCCCCCCCTTCCAGATCTCCCCCCCCCCTTCCAGATCTCCCCCCCCCCTTCCAGATCTCCCCCCCCCCCTTCCAGATCGCCCCCCCCTTCCAGATCTCCCCCTCCCCCTTCCAGATCTCCCCCCCCCCATTCCAGATCTCCCCCCCCCCTTTCCAGATATCCCCCCCCCCTTCCAGATCTCCCCCCCCCCCTTCCAGATCTCCCCCCCCCCCTTCGAGATCTCACCCCCCCCCCCCCCTTCCAGATCTCCCCCCCCTTCCAGATCTCCCCCCCCCCTTCCAGATCTCCCCCCCCCCTTTCCAGATCTCCCCCCCCCCCTTCCAGATCTCCCCCCCCCCTTCCAGATCTCCCCCCCCCTTCCAGATCTCCCCCCCCCCCCCCCTTCCAGATCTCCCCCCCCCTTCCAGATCTCCCCCCCCCCTTCCAGATCTCCCCCCCCCTTCCAGATCTCCCCCCCCCCTTCCAGATCTCCCCCCCCTTTCCAGATCTCCCCCCCATTTCCAGATCTCCCCCCCCCCCTTCCAGATCTCCCCCCCCCCCTCCAGATCTCCCCCCCCCCTTCCAGATCTCCCCCCCCCTTTCCAGATCTCCCCCTCCCCTTCCAGATCTCCCCCCCCCCCTTCCAGATCTCCCCCCCCCCCCTTCCAGATCTCCCCCCCCCCTTCCAGATCTCCCCCCCCCCCTTCCAGATCTCCCCCCCCCTTCCAGATCTCCCCCCCCCCCCCCCCCCTTCCAGATCTCCCCCCCCCTTCCAGATCTCCCCCCCCCCCTTCCAGATCTCCCCCCCCCCAGATCTCCAGATCTCCCCCCCCCCTTCCAGATCTCCCCCCCCTTCCAGATCTCCCCCCCCCCTTTCCAGATCTCCCCCCCCCCCTTCCAGATCTCCCCCCCCCCCCCTTCCAGATCTCCCCCCCCTTCCAGATCTCCCCCCCCCCCTTCCAGATCTCCCCCCCCCTTCCAGATCTCCCCCCCCCCTTCCAGATCTCCCCCCCCCCCTTTCCAGATCTCCCCCCCCCCCCTTCCAGATCTCCCCCCCCCCCTTCCAGATCTCCCCCCCCCCCTTCGAGATCTCACCCCCCCCCCTTCCAGATATCCCCCCCCCCTTCCAGATCTCCCCCCCCCCTTCCAGATCTCACCCCCCCCCCCTTCCAGATCTCCCCCCCCCCCTTCCAGATCTCCCCCCCCCTTCCAGATCTCCCCCCCCCCTTTCAGATCTCCCCCCCCCCCTTCCAGATCTCCCCCCCCCCTTTCCAGATCTCCCCCCCCCCCTTCCCAGATCTCCCCCCCCCTTCCAGATCTCCCCCCCCCCTTCCAGATCTCCCCCTCCCCTTCCAGATCTCTCCCCCCCCCTTCCAGATCTCCCCCCCCCTTCCAGATCTCCCCCCCCCTTCCAGATCTCCCCCCCCCTTCCAGATCTCCCCCCCCCCTTCCAGATCTCTCCCCCCCCCTTCCAGATCTCCCCCCCCCCATTTCCAGATCTCCCCCCCCCTTCCAGATCTCCCCCCCCCTTCCAGATCTCCCCCCCCCCCCCCCTTCCAGATCTCCCCCCCCCTTCCAGATCTCCCCCCCCCCCTTCCAGATCTCCCCCCCCTTCCAGATATCCCCCCCCCTTCCAGATCTCCCCCCCCCCCTTCCAGATCTCCCAGCCCCCCTTCCAGATCTCCCCCCCCCCTTCCAGATCTACCCGCCCCCTTCCAGATCTTCCCCCCCCCCCTTCCAGATCTCCCCCCCCCCTTCCAGATCTCCCCCTCCCCTTCCAGATCTCTCCCCCCCCCCTTCCAGATCTCCCCCCCCCTTCCAGATCTCCCCCCCCCCCCCTTCCAGATCTCCCCCCCCCCTTCCAGATCTCCCCCCCCCCTTCCAGATCTCCCCCCCCCTTCCAGATCTCCCCCCCCCATTTCCAGATCTCACCCCCCCCCCCCTTCCAGATCTCCCCCCCCCTTCCAGATCTCCCCCCCCCCCCCCCCCCCCCCCCCCCCCTTCCAGATCTCTCCCCCCCTTCCAGATCTCCCCCCCCCCCTTCCAATCTCCCCCCCCTTTCCAGATCCCTCCCCCTCCCCTTCCAGATCTCTCCCCCCCCCTTCCAGATCTCCCCCCCCCCTTCCAGATCTCCCCCCCCTTCCAGATCTCCCCCCCCCCTTCCAGATCTCCCCCCCCTTCCAGATCTCCCCCCCCTTCCAGATCTCCCCCCCCTTCCAGATCTCCCCCCCCCCTTCCAGATCTCCCCCCCCCCTTTTCCAGATCTCCCCCCCCTTCCAGATCTCCCCCCCCCCTTCCAGATCTCCCCCCCCCCCTTCCAGATCTCACCCCCCCCCCTTCCAGATCTCCCCCCCTTCCAGATCTCCCCCCCCCTTCCAGATCTCTCCCCCCCCTTCCAGATCTCCCCCCCCCCTTAAAGATCTCCCCCCCCATTTCCAGATCTCCCCCCCCCCCTTCCAGATCTCCCCCCCCCCCTTCCAGATCTCCCCCCCCCCTCCAGATCTCCCCCCCCCCTTTCCAGATCTCCCCCCCCCTTCCAGATCTCCCCCCCCCCTTCCAGATCTCCCCCCCCCTTCCAGATCTCCCCCCCCCCTTCCAGATCTCCCCCCCCTTCCAGATCTCCCCCCCCCCTCCAGATCTCTCCCCCCCCCTTCCAGATCTCCCCCCCCCCCCCCCCCCTTCCAGATCTCCCCCCCCCTTCCAGATCTCCCCCCCCCCTTCCAGATCTCCCCCCCATTTCCAGATCTCCCCCCCCCCCCCTTTTCCAGATCTCCCCCCCCCCTTTCCAGATCTCCCCCCCCCCTTCCAGATCTCCCCCCCCCTTTCCAGATCTCCCCCTCCCCTTCCAGATCTCCCCCCCCCTTCCAGATCTCCCCCCCCCCTTCAGATCTCCCCCCCCCCCCCCTTCCAGATCTCCTCCCCCATTTCCAGATCTCCCCCCCCCCCCCCCTTCAGATCTCCCCCCCCCTTCCAGATCTCCCCCCCCCTTCCAGATCTCCCCCCCCCCCTTCCAGATCTCCCCCCCCCCCTTCCAGATCTCCCCCCCCCCTTCCAGATCTCCCCCCCCCCCCCTTCCAGATCTCCCAGCCCCCCCTTCCAGATCTCCCCCCCCCCCCCCCCTTCCAGATCTACCCGCCCCCTTCCAGATCTTCCCCCCCCTTCCAGATCTCCCCCCCCCCCCCTTCCAGATCTCCCCCTCCCCTTCCAGATCTCTCCCCCCCCCCTTCCAGATCTCCCCCCCCCTTCCAGATCTCCCCCCCCCCCTTCCAGATCTCCCCCCCCCCCCTTCCAGATCTCCCCCCCCCCTTCCAGATCTCCCCCCCCCTTCCAGATCTCCCCCCCCCCCCCCCCTTCCAGATCTCCCCCCCCCCATTTTCAGATCTCCCCCCCCCCTTCCAGATCTCCCCCCCCCTTCCAGATCTCCCCCCCCCCTTCCAGATCTCCCCCCCCCCTTCCAGATCTCCCCCCCCCCTTCCAGATCTCCCCCCCCCCCTTCCAGATCTCCCTCCCTTCCATATCTCCCCCCCCCCTTCCTGATTTGCCCCCCCCCTTCCAGATCTCCCCCCTCCCCCTTCACATTTTTAGGGTAGAGCTGGGATGACCTCCCCGACCCGACAGCTTACTACGGCACCTTCATCCCCCTCCACCCGTCACTTTCTGCCGGCATGTATCCGGGTGGAAGGTGGAAGGACCGGCTGGATCTCGCCGGAGAGTCGTAAGAGACGGGAAAATAGCGCTTTTTTTCAAGAGAATCAGACGTTCCCGGCGAGGCAAGCCCCGCGAGTTCTCTCCCACCCCCCCCCCCCAAAGCGACACTTTACTACGGTCTTTTAAGCTTGGATATATTATGCATAGGGAAAATCGAAAAAGGTTCCGTCACCATCAGGATAAGTTGAAGCTGTTGGAGTTATGTAATGCCTTCGGATTGCTCACGATTGCCAATGCTAGAGATATTATTACAAAGTAAGTGAGAACTGGCGAAGTGAATATGCAAACAATTCCGATCCAAGTCCTTGTTCGCAGTTCAGCATCTGGTACAATCATGGGAAAGATGCAATTCACTTCATTTCTTTTATTTTATTTTGTAGCATTAACATTGCAGCCCATTTCAAATATCTTGTCATTGCGAGGAGCTTTTTCAATACGCCGCAATCGGGATTCCAAAGAATTCGGAGATCTCACATATTTCCGAGTATTCGTTTGCTACTTTTGGCTTGCTCAGGTCGCTATAAAAGCACGCAAAATATCACGCGTCCCTTCTGAAAGACTTTCCAGAGTCCGTCAGACTTTTAGAATGTTAGTTGTCTTGTATGGGAGGCGCACTGCTTTTCTGCACGTATTTATGTTGGCGAAGTTCGATTAAAAAGTACACGTCGTGTTATTGAATACAGAAGTGCATTGATGTAGCAAAGTTGTCACATGGCGAATGCATTGTTATTTTGTTATTTTCTGCACTCTCTCACGAGAACTACCAGAGGTCAGAAAAAGTAACGTCTGAAGAGGAAATATTTACCGCAAGTAAAACGAATACCGAACGCTGACTCAAAATTTTTTTCAAATCTTAAGCTCGTTATCCCATGTCTCGTGCTTTCATAATAGCAAATTACTTCATCATGAATAACGTGATTGATTTGGACAAGATTCATTCTCTTCAACTTTTTATATACAGATATGAGGGATAGGGAGGGATCGAGGAAAGAGGGGAGTGAGTTGCGAGTTGCAAAGAGAAGAAGAGGATGGAGGAGAAGCAAGGAGACGCTCAGCCGCGATTCAAGGCGAGCGACGAGAAGCCGGCGAGGAGAGAATTCTCTCCGACCGCTCGGGCAGGTCGAGGCGGACAGCAGAGAGAAGTTCATCTCAAATAAACATTCATCCTTAATTCGATGATATCAAGTTGGAATACGAAGAGTGAAAGAATGAAATGAGCACAGAGGAAGAGGAAGAAGAGTCGGTGATGGCCGTGAAAGTGGAGGAGGCAGCCTTGCTCAGAGCCGTGCTCACCTCGCTGCGGGTCGAGCGGACCTGAGAGAAACCCGCTGATTATATGATGAATAAGAGTTGTCAGCTGACAGAGAGAGAAAAGGAAGAAAGATCTCGCCTTCCTCCGCTGAATTCGATGAGCGGCCAGCTTGAGACTCAGCGTGTCGAGTGCATCCACCATGGCTCTCAGCTCATGCTCACGCTTGGTCAGACGAGAAGTCAGCGAGCTGAGCTGGAAAGTGGAAGAGAGATTGAGAGAGCGCAGAGAAAACAAGAAAAGGAGAGAAATGGATAAACGACCTCAGCTATCTCGCTCTTGTATGCCTGGGCGCTTGTCTGGAGAGTGAGAATCGATTGGGGAATGTTGAACTTGACAAGGCTCTGCACCTGTAATCGAGAACTTTCATGTCAATTTAAATTACACTTTCAGATTAAATTTAGCACTTTACGACTTTATGACAATTTCAGTTCTTTCACTATTTCTTTAAGTTATTCAGTTTACTATTGACCCATCACATGCCGAGCAAAAACATGAATAAAAATCACAATCATCGTGAAATATGAAGAATCCATATAATTTTCGCAACCGTGAACTAATAAGTTCTTTGTTGAAATATTTTTTGTTTAATCATATTTCCAACTCGCTTTGTGCTGCTTGAGAGAAGCCTGACGAAGGGCGTCCTGAGTTTCGATCGACTGCGGCACCTCATCCGATCCTCCGTTCTGATAATCGAACATTGAATTTCCACTCTTACTCGAGATGGGAGAATTCATCCGATGTAATGAATTCCAAGTAAATAATTTTAAAAAGACCCTTACATGGTGGCCCCTTTTCCGTCGGGCGTGGTCCGCCAGCAGAATGTTCGCCAGGGGAACGGGGACAGCCTATATTATGTATCTATTAAAGTTTTAATACGCTTTTTTGACTTTATTAAATTTTTAGGACTGTTTCCTGCCTGAAATGAACATATTTAATTAATGTACACAAATAACATTTTATTACGATCATTACAAAAATTAGGAGTAGTTGGTGAAGGAAAAGTAGTTAGCGAACACAGCACCTGGCTGCTATCTGAATTCATCTTGCTTTTTGACGCGAGACGACCGACTGGCGAGCAAGTTGGTGAGAAGAGTGGAAAAAAACTGGTAGTGATGATGAGGTTCCACAATTTTCAGCGTTTTTATAGTCTTTTTCCTGCATTTTTCAGATAATTCTATTCATATTGTAAGGAGTAAAAGATGAAAAAAATTGGCTATTATAGGTGATATTTTATAAGTGCACAGCACTTATGGTTTGCACTTTCTGAAGGGTTATCAAATTTTGATTCACCTCGAAACTATTGCGAAATACATTTCTATATCCTCTTAACCGGCTCTGGGAGCGATATTAAAGGAGTTCATAAGGGGAAAACTCCTACCACGATTGGCGGCCCGATCACTTAAAAGTACGGTGTTAGCAATCCTCAGAAATGGAGCTACTGCATCTCGCCTCTCTCCCAGAAACTTGTGGTATGGACAACGGGACACGTGAGCCTATGTGTTAAGAAAAAACCGGCCAATGTAGGTTGCTCAATCCTTATGTATAAATTTCACTGGCAGAAGTATAATGGCCTCGCCGGCTACGGTGGGACCCCGCCAAATTTTTTCTGAAAATGGCGGGAAGATAAAATATTCGCGAATTCAAAGTAGATAATGCTGTAAATTTCCTCAGGGCAGGTAAAAATATGAAAATGATTCAGACAATGAGAAATGCCCTTGGGAAGCGAAAACGTATGATATGAATGAACTCGCAGAGTACAATTATCCTGTCTACAACACTTCGCTGTACTTTGTAAAAACAAAAACTGAAAGTAAGACGCAGACAACCAGTGCGACTCCCATGGATGACTATGGCAACAAAAAGTGTACGGTTCTCTGGAAAGTCTAACTGAATGCCTTGTGATAGTTTAAAATCCATTGTATCCACATGAGAAGAACTGTGAGAAACAAAATACTACCTTAGCTCTCAGGAATATTGCTTGCAATTTTTTTAAATATTAATATTAATGGGAAGAGATACTTCAAACATGTTGAGATGCTAATGCTGCATAATTGGACATCGTAAAACATCTCTTCCAAGAATTAATCGGTCATTCTAAATAGAACGAGACACTTTACTGACATCTACACATATCAGATTTGCTCAGGTTGTGACCATCGGCAGTATTCTGTTCAGATTTAAATGCTTTCATTTTTACCCTCAAACTCAGCAAACTTTAACGCATAATCAAGCAAGTAGTCGTTTAAGTTTTTATCGGACATTCGAAAGCAAGCTGCCCATTGTTATCATTATTAGATTATCAGTTTCATACACAACAAATGAAGTTTTCACGCAACGAATGACAAAAACCTTAAATAAATAAAACAGAAAACAAGATCAAAGATGTTTAGAATATCTCCTAACCAACGAATAATCAAACTATGATATGCACATTTATACACATTACACGATGTTTTCTATTCTCCCTCCATAGGAGGGGTCCATGAACTAGTTGGTCAATCAAATCAACAATGATGCATAGGTGGATAGGAGGAATGGCACGGCGCTTGGCGTCAACGATGAGCATGCCAAGTCTTCCGAGACCTCATGCTGTCTTCAGCTTGCAAGGAGTCGACGACGACGGAAGAGAAGTCGAAAGAAGAGGATGCTGCATCGGTCGAGGGAGAAGATGAGCCAGAGAGAGCGGAGGGGCTCGAGGGGAACGAGAGAGTGTGGTACATGAGGAGATCGTAGACATCCTCACGGAAGGTCGGATCGTTCAGAATCGACAGACTCATCTTGAGAGAGAGAGAAACTGTGGTGGGCGACTTTCCTTTTCAATTTCAAAGATCGCAAAAGTAAGAGGAATGCGCGACCGGGAACTGAAGTCCGGTCTGGCACTCCCATTTATTTATCCTGCTTTATCCTCTCACGTCCAGACGACCTTGACAATGCCCGTTTCTTAGAGTATACAATTTGTAGCTTATAGATATTGGATTAAAAGAAGTAGAGAAGTATAAGAAATATTCTCACGAGCTTCTGAGTCAATATAAGAACAACTAAATACAACTTGAAGGAAAACAACTCTCGCCTACTGATCTTATTCGATGCAGAAACGAGCAAGTTTCAGCGGACTTTCATGGTTGCGTAAGATCCAAAAACGTGTTGCTCTTGACTAGAGCAGAAAAGGCACCTGAAGATTTTTTCAAGAACTTTCATGGCTAAATCATTCTCAAATAACTGTGAACGTTATCCATTAGGAAGGATCTGGAAGGGGGGGGGGAGATCTGGAAGGGGGGGGGGAGAGATCTGGAAGGGGGGGGGGGAGATCTGGAAGGGGGGGGGGGAGATCTGGAAGGGGGGGGAGATCTGGAAGGGGGGGGGGAGATCTGGAAGGGGGGGGGGAGATCTGGAAGGGGGGGGGGGGGAGATCTGGAAGGGGAGGGGGAGATCTGGAAAGGGGGGGGGGGGAGATCTGGAAGGGGGGGGGGGAGATCTGGAAGGGGGGGGGGGAGATCTGGAAGGGGGGGGGGAGATCTGGAAGGGGGGGGGAGATCTGGAAGGGGGGGGGAGATCTGGAAAGGGGGGGGGGAGATCTGGAAGGGGGGGGGGAGATCTGGAAGGGGGGGGGGGGATCTGGAAGGGGGGGGGGGAGATCTGGAAGGGGGGGGGATGTTAACGCGCATTCGCCGTCGGTGCCTTTTAAAATTATTCGTATAAAACTCATATTATTTATGTGAAATGTCGAGAAGCCGCCGGAGACCTCCCGTAATACTTCTGTGAAGGGAAGAAATCCTAGAAGTTGCAGTTTAGTTATATACAGGTGTGACATATGAATATTTCATCGAATTACCTGATCGATCCATTGACGTAAATCAACTGCTTAGTAATCCCCCTACACCTCTCTCTCTCACACACACACTCTCTCTCTCTACTTCTTATCATCGATTACTCCCCCTAACATCTTCAACAGTATCAGAAATAGATCCAGCCAATGCAAATGATCATTGTCGGGAACGGTTTCGGAATGAACTTTCATTAAACAAGAATAGTTGTTACGAATGGAAGGTAATCTTTATCTGAAAAAACACATGCGCATATCAAGAACATATTTGTTAACGAACGCTCCCTAAAAAATGGAAGTTTTATTATTTCAGTTATTGTAGAGGCTAAACAAGGAAAAAGAGAAAAAGACAGAATCTAAAACTAGGTGATCTCTTTTTGCACGGGATGGGAGAGAAAATCAGGGATGAGTAAGAGAGAAGGAAAAGGGGATTGAGAGTCGTGCAAGGCGATTGTAAAGCATGTTATCATTTGATCTTCAATAGAAATGTTTATGCACTATATTTTGGGGTACACAAACAAGGACAAATTATGCTCATTTTCAGAAATATGGAGCAGAACTAATGCACTCAGGCATACGACCAGGATGTATGCATGTAAGTCCAAGAGTACTGAAGAGTTATTTTCCTTACCTACTAAAAAACTGCATGTGTGTGTATTAAAGCAGTTATGTCAAAATGCAAGAACTGAGAAGAAAGAGTTTTAGAAAGGCGACATCATAAGATTACCCCTAAGACAGGTCTGCTTGCTTGCTGCTTTCCTAGTGAGATAAAAAAGAGAGGGAAAAGAAAGAAATATATCAAATGCGATAAATGTGGTAAGCCTCTCTGAACCCATTCGTATTAGCCGCCGATTAATACTGCAAATCCATAATTAATAATCATCAAAATTCAATGAAAATCACACAATAATACTTTTCTTGTCATAGAGTGAGAGAGACAGAGATGGAGACAGAAAGGAATAATTAGCGTCAAATGAGTCATAAATTATCACACGCCCAGTTTAATCTCTATGATATCTTCTGACAGGAGTCTAGCAAAAACAAATCAATAATTTGCAATGTGAATGAAAATGTAGGGAGCCGAATCAAAGGAAGGCCAGAAACTTCGAGTGAGAGAAGAGATGGGTGAGAGAGAATTAGAGAACGAGAGAGATCTAGAGTTCTGCTATTGAGGCGGCATTCCGGCATAAGAAGTAGCTTGGGAATGCGGTGGCAATTGGTGCAGCATGGAGTGGTGGTAGTCGGCCATGGCTTGCGCGGACGGGTGGGCGGAGCTTCCGGCGCCATTGCCAGAGGCAGAGACGGCAGCTTGGATGGACGCCAGCACGCGAGACTTGTCCTCGGCCGAATCGCCACTGAAGACAAATAACAATTGGCTACTAATGTCAATTTTAAATTCACTTTTAAATGAGGAAATAAAAATAGTGAAATATGAATTGGCTAACGGCATCTGCTGTGACTGCTGCAGACCGGCGACGATCTCATCTTCTCTTCTCTTCAGACACGCCGCCGCCTTCGGATTCAAGTTTCGCCGACGCACCTGAAACTAGGAGGCCGCGTTGTCGGCAGACAACACGAGCATTTTTCAACTTACTAGAGGTTTTAAGGCGCCATGTTTCAATTTTCCTCGAACAAAATTTTGGCCAAATATTTTCTTTTTTTTGCTCTCTCAGTCTGTACCTGCTCTTCGAGATTCTGGATGACTTCGACGGCCGAGTGGAGGATGCCCAGCTTGGTTTGTCCCTTCTCTGGAATCGCCGCTGCAAAGAGCAGGCGAGAAATAAGACGGCGAGCGCAAACGGGTTCTCTCTATCTCTTTCTCTTTCTCTTGTTTACCGTATTTACGGTATTTCGAAATTTTGTCTTTTTGACGACCCAAAGAATAAGTGTTTTGATAAGAAAGAAAGAATTGGCGTATCGCCGACCACCGATGCTCGCCATGTGCTGGTGACACATCTTCCCGAGCTCCTTGAATGCCGTGTTGATGTCGCGCACGCGGATGCTGTACAATTCATTTATTACTTATTTTCTCCTAGGGTTCTTCTTAGCTGCTTTTTACCCTTCGTTAAAACATGCTGATTCTTTTTCTCTAGCGCTTTTCTCCCCCACCGCTTCCTTCTCCCTTTATCGCTTTCTCTCACACACCCTCTCGCCCTCTCTCTCTCTCTCTCTCTCTCTCTCTCTCTTTCTCTCTCGCTCACCGTTCCCTCGCGTTGTTCTGGCTCCTTCTGTCGCTGTCCCTGTCTCCATCCGATCTGCAGTCGTCATCCGAGTCCGGCGTCTGGAATCGTTGCCCGCCTCCTCCTCCTGCTGCCGATGCTCCGCCCCCTCCGGAAGCCCCGCCCATTGGCATGATGCCAAGTGAGCTGTTGCTGCCGCTGGCCGGCCCGCTGGCCGTCTTGCTCTTCCGCTTCGTGCCCACGGACGATGGCATTCTTCCCCCGCCCGACATTGAGGAGCTGAAAAGACGGTTTTCTTCTTTTTCGCTGAATGAATAAATAATAATAAAGCTTATTAATATAAAGGCTACAAGATTATTTAAGAGAGCTTCTCTGTAAGAGTCGAGCATGCGCTTAAGGCAGCCTGCCCCGGGAAAATTGTTTCCGAATTCATTGACGGAAAACATTTTGCTTATAGAACTCGACCCGCTCTATTTAATGAGACTTATTTCATCATCATCCGATTTTTTTCCCTTCGGGATACACTACCGTAACCCTGAAAATTCTTTGAGCCATAAATCCGTTCAAAATCTGTTTTGAGAAACGATGTACATATAATTCAATAGCATTTCGAAAGCTCTTCAAATTTCATCTAGGAACATGTTTTACGAAAATTTTATTTGGCCGAGAAAATTGGCGTTAAATTATTTAAAGGGTCGACATAGCAATTTATGGTCATTTCTACACTCTGGGACCTAGATAGAAAGAAAGAGCGTGAAATTTGCTATCAAATAATCACCATTCAAGAAAAATCCGACCGTACCAATTTTTGCTAGTAATGCGCGCAAGTCGGTCAAAATGGCACATTTTCGGCCGCCGTGGCACCGTGCAAGCGCATTCATCGATCCATAACTACGCTCAATGTTAATATTACAAAATCGTTAGCATATCATCTAAGAGCTCTCACAGAGATCTTCAAATGCTACATACATACTTTTATTGAAAAGTTTATATTTCTATGGAAAATTTCGTTCTGTACTATAAGAAGGCTTTAAAGACTACTTTACTAACATTTCCGCACTTCCAAACATATATCATAAGAAAGAGCGTGAAATTTGCTACAAGATAGACCCCTTTCAATAAACTTTCAAGCCTATAACGTTTTGTTATAAGTCATAAGAGTAGGTAAAGTAGCGTCACTGTCCTTTCGCCCAAGAATTTCATTGTTTAGGTTATTCGAATTGGAATATTCCAATATTTTTTTTCCAGTGAAGAATTGTGTTAAGCTGATGCCCAATTCTTATCACTTATAACAAAACATTATAGGCTTGAAAGTTTATTGAAAGGGGTCTATCTTGTAGCAAATTTCACGCTCTTTCTTATGATGTATGTTTGGAAGTGCGGAAATGTTAGTAAAGTAGTCTTTAAAGCCTTCTTATAGTACAGAACGAAATTTTCCATAGAAATATAACCTTTTCAATAAAAGTATGTATGTAGCATTTGAAGATCTCTGTGAGAGCTCTTAGATGATATGCTAACGATTTTGTAATATTAACATTGAGC